>CAUYQG010232976.1:0-11333 GCA_963574415.1 Tarsius wallacei | reverse complement strand
AAAAATTAGCCGGGTGTGGTAGCACGCGCCCGTAGTTCCACCTACTTGGAAGGCGGAGGCGGAAGGATCGCCAGAGCCCAGCAGGTCGAGGCTGCGGTGGCCGGGAGCGGCCACTGCACTCCAGTCTGGGCGACAGAGTGAGACTCCAACTCAAAAAAAAAAAAAAAATACTGCATTCCTTAATTTATGTGATGTTTTTCCATCTACCCTCTTTACTCAACATTATTTTTGAGATTCATCAACATTGTTGCGTGAAGCTGTGGCTGGTTTATTTTCATTGTTCTATTTTGTGTCTATGATACACTTAATGTATGTATATACAATTGAGATATTTGGATTTTTTTTCTACTTAAAATGATATAGACAAGGTGCAGTTGCTCATGCCTGTAATCCCGGCACTTTGGGAGGCCAAGGTGGGAGGATTTCTTGATCCCAGAAGTTCAAGACCAGCCTGGGCCACATGGAGAGAGCTCATCTCTACCAAAAATTTAAAAAATGAGTCAGGTGTGGTAGTATGTGTCTGTAGTCCCAGTTAATTGGGAGGCTGAGGTGGAAGGATTGCCTGAGACCAGGAGGTCAAGGCTGCATTGCGCCCTTATGGTGTCACTGCACTACAGATTGGGTGACAGAGGGAACCACAGAGTCAAAAATTAAATAATTATTTATTTCCTCAGTGTTTTGTAGTTCTCCTTGTAGAGATATTTCACCCTCCTTGTTAAATATATTCCTAGGTATTTTAGCTTTTCGGCTGCTATTGTAGAGGATTGAGTTCTTGGTTTTATTTTGTTGACTGATTCTTGATTTGATCAAATTCTTTTTCTGCATCTATTGAAATGATCATATAATTTTTGTTTTTAATTCTGTTTATGTAATGGATCACGTTTATTAATTTGCATATGTTGAACCACCCTTGCATCTCAAGGATAAAACACACTTGGTCTTGATGGATTATTATTATTTTATGTGCTGTTGAATTTGGTTTGTGAATATTTTGTTGAGGATTTTTGTGTCTTTGTTCATAAGGGACATCGGTCTGTAGTTTTCTTTTTTTTTTATTGTGTCTTTTCCTGGCTTTGTATCAGAGTGATTCTGGCTTCATAGAATACGTTAGGGAGAATTTCCTCCTCTTTAATCTTATGGAATAGCTTCATTAAAATTGATACCAATTCTTCCTTGAAAGTCTGGTAGAATTTGGCTGTGAGTTCATCAGGTCCTGAACTTTTTTGCTGGGAGGCTTCTAATTACTGTTTCAATCTTGCTATTCACTATTGGTTTTCCCAGGGTTTCTGTTTCTTGTTGATTCAAAGTTGGGAGGTTGTATGTTTCCAAAAATGTATCTATTTTCTCTATAAATTGTTTAGTTTGTTTGAGTAGAAGTTTTCATAATACTTTTGAATGAACTTTTGAATTTCTGTCATATCAGTTGTGATGCCTCCATTTTCATTTCTGTTTGATCTTATTCGAATCTTCTCTCTTATTTAGTCTAGCTAGTGGTCTATCAATATTGTTTATCTTAAAGAGCCAAGTTTTTGTTACATTGATTCTTTGTTTTTTTTTTTAGCTTCAAGTTTATTTAATTCTGCTCTGATTTTCATTATTTCTTTTCTTCTGCTAACTTTGAGTTTGGTTTGTTCACGTTTTCCTAGTTCCTTGGAGTGTGTAGTTAGGTTGTTGATAAGCAATCTTTCAGTCTTATTAGAGATGTCCCATGCTCATGGATTGGAAGAGTCAACATTGTTAAAATGACCGTATTATTCAAAGTAATCCACAGATTCAATGCAATCCCTATCAAACTACCAATGTCATTTTCATAGAAATAGAAAAAGAATCCTAAAATCATATAGAACCAAAAAAGAGCCAGAATAGCCAAAGAAATCTTAAACAAAAACAAATAAACAAAAACTGGAGGTATCACATTACCTGACTTTGAATTATACTACAAGGCTGTAGTGACCAAAACAGCATGGTACTGGTACAAGAGCTGACACATAGATCAATGAAACAGAAGAGAGCATCCAGAAATAAACCCAAATACCTACAACCAACTGATGATTGACAAAGCAGACAAAAACATACACTGGGGAAAGGACACCCTACTCAGCAAATGGTGCTAGGAAATTTGGATAGCTACATGCAGAAAAATAAAACTTGATCTCTATTTTTCCCTAAATAAAAAATTAACTCAAGATGGACTAAAGACTTAAATATCAGACCTGAAATCACAAAATCCTAAAAGAAAAACTAGCAAAAACTCTTCTGGACATTGGCCTAGGCAAATAATTTATTGCTAAAACCTCAAAAGCAAATACAACAAAAACAAAAATAAATAAGACCTAAACTAAAAAGCTTCTGTACAGCAAAAGAAGTAATCAACAGAGCTAATAAGCAACTGACAGAATGGGAGAAGATATTTGCAAACTGTACATCTGAAAAAGGGCTAATATCTAGAATCTACAAAGATCTCAAACAAATCAGCAAGAAAAAAAGCAAATAACTCCATTAAAAAGTGAGTAAATGACATGAGCAGGCATCTCTCAAAAGAAGACATACAAATTGCCAAACATTTGAAAAAATGCTTAACATCACTCATCATTAGGGAAACGCAAATTAAAACCACAATGAGCTATCACCTCACACCACTCAGAACAGCTATTGTTAAAAGATAAAAAAACAACAATAGATACTGGCACAGATGCAAAGAAAAGGGAACGCTTATATACTGTTGGTGGGCGTGTACATTAGTGCAACCTCTATGGAAATCAGTGTGGGGATTTCTCAAAAACTAAAAGTAGATCTACCATTTGATCTAGCAATTCCACTACTAGGTATCTACCCAAAGGAACAGAGTTCATTATAAGTAAAAGACACCTGTATCCACATGTTCATTGCCACACAATTCACAATTGCAAATATGTGAAATCAACCGAAATGACCATCAACTGATCAGTGGATATTGAAAATGTAGTAAATATATATATATATGGAGTACTATTTATTCATGAAAAATAGTCTTTTGCAGCAACTTGGATGAAATTGGAGATCATCCTAAGTGAATTAACTTAGGAACAGATAACCAAACACTGCATGTTCTCATGTACAAGTGGGAGCTAAACTAAGGTTATGCAAAGGCATAGAGAATGGCATGGTGGACATTGGAGATGCACATGGGGAGAGAAAAAGGAGTGGGGGGACAAAAAAATCACCTATCAGGTATAATGTGCACAGGTGGTAGTGGTGGGTACACTTAAAGCCCTGAATTCTTCACCACTATACAATGTAACTTTGTAACCAAAAACTATTTGTATCCCATAAAGGTACTGAAATAAAGGAAAATAAAGAAAAGTAAAAATAAATTCAAATAATAATGATATGACAAGAATTATTTTTATATATGTCTCTCAAGCCACATATGTATGCAGTTTTGTTGGTTGCACATTTTATTGGATGCATGTAAATAGAATTCTTGGATTCACAATTCCTGAATTGTGGGTTGTGGGTTATGCATATGCTTGGCTTTAGATGATAATGACAAATTTACTCTATCACTGATAGGAATGAAGGGTTTCATTACTTCATTTCCTAGGGATTGTTAACACTTTGTTAGCAACATTCTTGGTATTTGCCAATTGTTTTAGTTAACTAGAACTACTGTAACAAAATACCATGGCCTGGTGGCTTACACAACAGTAATATATTTTTCATAGTTCTGGAGGCTGGAAAGTCCAAGATCAAGATGCTGACAAAGCAGGTTTCATTTTGAAGACTCCTCTTGGTTCGTTGGCAGCCTCTATCACACTGTGTGCTCACATGATTTTCTTTGTGCATGTGACCATGAGAGAAACAGAGACAGACAGAGCAAAATCTCTCTGGTGTCTCTTCTCATAAGGGCACTAATTCCATTATGTGGGCCCCACTCTCATGACCTTATCTAACTTTACCTCCCACAGGCCACATCTCCAAATACCATCACATTGGTTGTTATGATTTCAACATAACCATCACATTGGTTGTTATGATTTCGAATTTGAGGGAGACACATTCAGTCCATAACATCAACATTTAGTATTGCCAGTTTTTTTCAATTTTAGCCATTCTTTTTGATATGCAGTAGTGTATATTAACCTTGTACCTATGAGAAGGAGATAGAGAAAGGCTAGGTAGACAGACCGGTGGGTCCTCTGGTAACAATATAGCAAACTTCCTGAAGGCCTCTCAGGCTCAGTGTTGGTAAACAAGTTCCCTGTGAGCCTCTCAAGCTAAAACTTAAGTACTCTCTGATGGGATCAAAAAACAACCAATCAGCTTGCTGTCAAGTACCAACCAATCAGTTCACCATTAGACTCCTACCTCCTGCTGATTGGCCCTTAGTACTGACCAATCAGAACAGCCAGTGTCGACCAATCAGTTCACAGCTAATGCTGGTCCAATCAGCTTGGACTTAGGGCTATATAAGTACCAGGTTCTGACCCCAGACCGGCAACCCCTTCAGGTCCCCTCCCATTGTGGGAGCTTTTTTTGTCCTCTCAATAAATCTTGCTTTCTCACTTTCTGGCTGTCTGTGTCCCTCATTCTTCCTGGGCATGAGACAAAAATCTTGACCCTAAAGAGCTGTGACCTGAAGAGCTGCAGAAGATCATGGGAGCCCAAGAGCCATGCACTCCAGAGGCTGGCTTGCCAGCCGGTGGAGCCAGCTAAGCCAGGAGAGCTGCTGGAAGAAGGCAAGACTTCAAAGCTAAGACACTCCAGGGCCTAGGCTTGCCAGGTCATCACTCGAACCAGCAACACTCTCAGGGCTTGGCTTGCCAGTCCATCAGAGCCAACACTCCAGGGGCTAGGCTTGCCAGTCCACTGAACCAGCAACACTCTCAGGGCTTGGCTTGTGAGACCATTTGAGCTAACGATTTCTGGGCTAGGCTTACCAGTCTCTTAAGACGACCCTCTCTGGGGCCTGGCTGGACCACCCATTGAGCTGACACTCTTGAAGTCCAGGCTGACCTGAAAAATCTGTATCACCTAGTGATCTAGATGTATATTTAATTATAATTTTCCAGATAACTTTCAAGGCCAGAGACTTAGTCATATGATTATTGGCTCATTTTGTTTCATACATTTCATGTTCAAGTGTCTTGACCATTTTTCTGTTGCTTTTTTCTTATATGTTTGTGGTTTAAAAATATATCCCGTGTATCAGTACTTTCTTGGTTTTATGTTGGCAAATAACTTCTCCCACTCTGTGGTTCACTCTTTTCCATCTCTAAATTTTCTGTTTTGTTGTACAGAAGTGTCTAAATGTAATATAGACAGTTTATTAATCTTTTTTCTTATGACTAATTTGGTGATAGTTTAAGACGTCTTTTGCTAATGGAGATAATAATCATATTTTTGTATACATTGTATTCTAGGTCATTCTAGGAGGCTTACAGTTATGCCTTTCACATTTACATGCACAGATGTTCCTTGAGTTACAATAGGGTTGCAGCCTAATACGTTGTAAGTTGAAAATATTCTAAGTCGAAAATGCATTTAATCTAATTTACCAAACATCATAGCTTAGCCTAGTCTATCTTAGACATGCTCAGAACGCTTACATTAGCTACGACTGGGCAAACTTATTGAACACAGAGCCTATTTTATAATGAAGTGCTGAACGTCTCATGTAATTTATTGAATACTGTACAGAAAATGAAAAACAGATTGGTTGTATGGATACTCGAAGTGTGTTTTTTACTGAATGCATATCACTTTCACACCATTGTAAAGTCAAAAAATTCCAAGTTGAATAATCATAAGTTGAGTACCGTATGTACAATAAAACTCACCTGAAATTGATTTTCACATAAAGTATGCGATGGCTGTTAGTTTTACTGATTTTTTTCTGTATGGAAACCCATCATTGAAAATTCCTTCTTGTTGCATTATCCTACAGTGTAACATTTGTTGTAAATCAAGTACTCATATGTGTGTGTCTGTTTCTAGGATCTTTATTCTGTCTTTTTGGTTTATTTGTCTATCTTTATGCCAACATCACATTGCACTGAGTATTCTACCTTTATATATGATATTCAGTAAAGAAGTTCTATATGAAAATGTAGTGACTATCATTGCATTTACATATAGATTTTAATATCAGCTTCTCAGATCTTAAAAATCTGGTAGAAATTTGGTAGAGTTTTATTGAGTCTTTACAGATTCACTTGAAAGAACACTTAAACATTGTATATGTCTCTATGTTTTCTTTAATATCTCTCAATAATATTTTAGGTCATATAGTCTTTTGTAAGATTTATGTAAATGTATTTTTAATTTATTGTACAAGTTTTATTTTAAATAATTTATTTTCTGTTTCAAGGTTTGTAAAATTCAGTTGAACAGTATATATTAATTGTATGGATAACAAACCTGTTAAACTCATTAATTAATTTTAATAATTAACTTTGAGATTATTCTAATTTTTCTATGTAGCCAATCATACCATCTATGAAAAATGACAGTATTATATTTTCTTTTTTCCATCCTCATACCTTATATTTCTTTTACATGTCTTATTTTTTAAGATATCCAGTTAACAACTCAAATATTTAGAAAGAAGAGGCAATAGTGAGAATATTTGGTTTATTTCTGATATCAAAATGAAAGTTTTCAACATTTTACCATTAAGTATGAAGGAGGATGCAAAAAAAAAAAAACCTGGAATTTTTAAATTAAAAAATTGTGTATTTATTCTTATATGTTTAAACTTCAGTCACCCTCAAAGCACTCTCTGTTTGATGTAATATACTTACTGAGACACTTTTTACACTGCTCAAAACAGTTTTTGAACTCATCTACTTAGGTGTCTCTTAGTGCATCTGCCTTTTTTTGCTTCACCTTTTTGACATTGGCAAAACATTTTCCTTTGAGGACTTTTTTCATTCAGGGAAACAAAAAAGTCACTTGGGGTGAAATCGGGTGAATAGAGAGGGTAGGGAATGGGGGTCATGACATTTTTGTTCAAAAATGGATGAACACTCAGTGTAGTGTGGTCAGGTGTACTTGTAAATCACCCACCATGAAATGGGCAAACAGCAAAAGAATTTCAGAAAAAACTCCACTCAAGCTGAACACAGCCTCACACAACAATGTTAGTTGGTACATTGAGGCTGATAGGTTCCTGGAACACTTATCTAGTGGGGGAAGCCTATCCTAAAAGGGGCGCACCCTCCAAAAAAAGATAAATCCATTTTTTGGAGGTCCTGCCTCGTATAGCTGTGAGATTTTTGCAGATGCCTCTTATCATATTAAAATGTTCCCTTTCCTTAGTTTCTTAGTTTTCTATGATTTTTTTATTATGATCAGGTGTTGTATTTTTCTGAATGCTTTCTATGCACCTATTGAATTAAAATGACTATGTACTTTTTTCTCATTCTGCTAATTTGTTGAATCACACTAATTGAATTTTTAAATTATAACAAAAATGCATTTGTGGAATAAATATAAAATAGTAACATATTATATATGCATATATATATTTAGCACATCACATGTAATATATCATATATAAATCATAATATATAATATATATTTAATGCTCCACAGTAATATTACACAGAATATACATATATTATATGTATATTATATACATATATATAAATTTAGTGCTTCACATTTGTGTTTATGTTTAACACTCACCTAAAATTTTTATTTCTTTCTCACAATGTTTTTAAAAGGGTTTTTATAAAAATTATGTGATTCTCATAACATAGTTGGGAAGTATTACCTCTTTTTCTATTCTGTGAAAGTGCTTGCATACGTGTGGCATTCATTCATAAATGCACTGGTAAAGTTGCTAGTGATCTTAAATTATTAAATGTGAATCAGGCCAGGGTGGTGGCTCACACCTGTAGTCCCAACTACTCAGAAGACTGAGGCAGGAGGATCACTTGCATCCAGGAGTTTGAGACTAGCCTGAGTAACAAAGTGAGACCTCATCTCTACAAAAAAAAAAAAAAAAAAATTAAGACATTAGCTTGGTGTGGTGACACACACCTGAAGTCCCAGGTATTTGAGAGTCTCAGGCAGAAGGATCACCTGAGTCCGGGAGGTCAAGGACTGTGCTGAGCCATGATCATGACACTACATTCCAGCATGGGTAACAGAGTGAGACTCCAACCCACACACAAAAAACAATCAAGAAATGATTTTGTTATAGGACTACTTAGGTCTTCTATTTCTTCTTATGCTTGTTTCAACATTTTTGCATTTTCCAGGAATATGTTTATTTTCACTAAATTTTGATTATTTTGTCACAAAGTATTTTTTAAATTAACATCTTTATTATCCTTTTAATGTTTGTGAAAATTTGTGGTGATTAAACCATTTTCCTATCTGATAGTGGCTATTTGTATGTTATCTTTTTTCCTTTGATTTGTTTCTTTAGGTGTTTATAATTTATTTTATGATTTATTTCCTCAGAGGTTTATCAATTTTTGCTTCATCAAGGGTTTATCAGTCTTTTTTGAAAAATAAACAGCATTTAGTTTTGTTGATCCCCTTCATTTTATATTTCTACTTTATTAATATATTCCCTTATATACTTGTAGAAACTCTAGGGCTAACAACATAAAGAGTAATTATGAGGCCAGCATCTAGGACAGAATAGAAATAGAATAGATGGACAGTGGCCATATTATATACAGTTTGGTATTCAGCTCTTCTCACACTGCCTCACTGCCTGTCGTTACTTCCTTTGCTACAAATGTTCTTTAAAAATATTTGTTGAATAAAGTAATAGCAAGTCTAATTATCTCACAGTGACTAAATTTTTTCTTTAACTGTTAGTTCATGGTTAATAATAGTTACATATTTACTTAATATTTATTGTAAACAAAGCAGGATAAGAAAACTTGATTTGTTATTCTTGACCTATTAGGTTGACATTTCTTTTATTGGCCCCGAATTACATTTTATGGTGGCAGATAGTTTGCTAACTTCCTGAGTTGACTACTCAGAAACAAAACTCTGAATAGATATCACAAAGGTCCAAGGAAGCTGTTTCTATTGAGGCAAGACCAGACCTAAATACGTAAGCAAATATTTTAAAAACTGGAAAAACAAAAAGCTCTTTACTATTGCTTCTGCAGTCTAGTATGTAAAATGTGCTTTTTAGAGCACTTCACTTTCTTA
Organism: Tarsius wallacei; assembly: GCA_963574415.1. Taxonomy (NCBI): domain Eukaryota; kingdom Metazoa; phylum Chordata; class Mammalia; order Primates; family Tarsiidae; genus Tarsius; species Tarsius wallacei. The sequence continues at coordinate 2,171 of CAUYQG010232976.1, read as the reverse complement.
AAATGTTTAATGACATGTATCACTGTGAATTTTTAAGTAGATCCTTAAGTATTATAATTATTTATTTTTTTATGCAAACTTTGCTTCACAGATATAGAGATCTTTAATTCAAGATATGACATACCTAGTTTCATTAAAATTTCAAAGTGGATGCTTGTGGAAAGTGGTGCCTTTCCACTTGTAATTAATTATTTAAAGACTAGGTTCTTGAGTTTGATGATTACTTGTAGATATTAACCCTTGCATTGACTTTCTAGACACATTAGCAAAGAAAGGCAAAGCAGTTTGCAAGCTGACACAAAGAAAATCAGAATAACATTGAGAATCACAAAGCTGTCATTGGTTTGACAGTGAAATACATACTTGAAGTCTTATTTTTTTTAAAGCGTTTTGGGAAGAAAAAAACTCCACAGTTCTTTTATATGTTAACATGAATTTTCCCTGGTTTTTATTTATAAGAATAAAGTTTAAGACTACTTACTGCAAAAGACATTGCCCTGGATGTAGTAACTCGTTTACCTAATTACATACCCTTGCAATGTTAAGCTCAAAGCAGCTATTATTTAAAGGTAAACATGAATCTTCGGTTCTTACTTGATAAATATATAAAATAATTGAAGGTCAATCAGATGAATAGGGAAAAGCAAATTCTTATGCAGTTTTTTCATGATGCTATCCAAATATTAAAAAAAAATAGGTAAAGATGACATTGGTTGAATAGAATAATATATGACTTATTTATATTGTAAGAAAGATTATTTAAATAAACTTCATCACATATATTTGCTAGTTTGCTTTCAGCTAAATATGCTTTGTGTTATTAGTAATTTATCTTTATGCAAATAAAATTGTCTGCTTCTAGTTAAAATACACACACTGGGGAATATTTCTGGTGTCAATTAGATTTATGAAGGTTACTAATATACTATTTATAGCACAATGTTTCAACATTGTTCTAAGCCAGTGGTGGCCAAGAAAACTTCTTACTGGGAGGAAGGAAATATTCTTTGTTTTGTCCAATACAGGAGCTACTAGTCATGGACTACTGAGAACTTGGAACGTAGGTAGTGCTACTGAGGAACTGTACTTTTAGTTTCATTTAACTAAATATCAAATTAAATAGCCACATGCAACTAATGACTACTGGTGTATACAGCACATTATCTACATTTATATGAGTTAAAATATGTAAAATACTTAGAACAGTATTTGGTAGATAATCGGTACTTCTATAAATTGCAACTTCTTATATAAATGATAAAATAGTTGATTTTATTTTATGCTTAAAATATAGTTTGAAAAAGTTGAGGTTAGTTACATGAATTCAGTTAATAATAAAATGTCTTAAATTTTTATGCACTAAGAGTCCTGAGAATCTACAGGCACTACCCATTGGGATCTATTCTCCTGATATCTACCAGCTTAAAAAATTACTTTCAGTGAGTTCTATACCAGGGTGAAATCTCAGGTGCTTTCCTGACTTAAAGCTGAGGTATAAAAACTGTAGACTTTGTACACTACTGGCCTCCCCTATTGGCAGCCGGCCTAAGGAGGCCCACTGAACCTTAGAAATCAGGGAGGGCTGTGGACCCCGAGATATCTAGGAGGTGTTCGGGAGCTGTAGACGCCATTACCCTCCCCTATAATAATTTAGCATATTTAACCAGAAATAACTCTGATGATCTAAGCATGAGGCTCTGAAACTACAGCCGGCATGGTTAACTGTGAAAGCTCACTGTTTCTGTTTCTCACAGACTGTGGTTTTGGCCATTACGTAAGCATAATTCCAACTCAGGTCACTTTCGAGAGCCTCAATATATTACAAGCTTTTTTTTGTAGGTTTTAAGTTTAGCATAGATATATAGAATATAAGATTTTAAAGTAGCCATTTCGTTAAGAGATTGTAATCAGTCATTCCGAGAAGTGGCCCACTATCTACTTTGGGCTGGGCTGCATTCTTAAGAGCCCGACCCGTACTCTGGACTGGCCACATTCTTCTAAAAGCCAGTTTTAGCTATAATTAGTGTAAATTTTTGGCTTTATAGAATCGAGTTAAATTTACACAATATACTTAAGAAGAATTACAGGATAGGTAGTTTTAATATTAAGGATTGTTTAAGCTTAGTAATTTTAGGTTAATGATTACTTAGGATATTGTTTTATGAATTAAA
>CAUYQG010232975.1:0-12987 GCA_963574415.1 Tarsius wallacei | reverse complement strand
CCACTACCAGCTTTTTTTTTTTTGAGTTGGAGACTCACTCTGTCACCCAGACTGGAGTGCAGTGGCCGCTCCGGCCACCGCAGCCTCAACCTGCTGGGCTCCAGCAATCCTTCCGCCTCAGCCTTCCCAGTAGCTAGAACTACAGGTGCGCACTACCACGCCCAGCTAATTTTTGATTTATTGTAGAGATGAGGTCTCGCCAAGTTGCCCAGGCGGGTCTTGAACCCGTGGGCTCAGGCAATCCACTCACCTCAGCCTCCCAAGGCGCGGGATTACAGACTGAGCCACCGAGCCCGGCTTATTTTTTGATTTATTGTAGAGATGAGGTCTCACCACGTTGCCCAGGCTGGTCTTGAACCCCCAGGCTCAGTCAATTCTCTTGCCTCGGCCTCCCAAAGTGCTGGGGTTACAGGCTGAGCCACCATGCCCGGCCAAGATATAACTTTAGACAAGGTAATTTAACTGTCTTTGCCAACAGATATCCACATGCAAATAAATGTGAACCTTTGCCTCATTCAGTATACAAAATTTGACTCTAAATGGATCATAGACCTAAATGTAAGAGTAAGAACCAGAAAATTCTTCAAAGAAAATGTAGAATTAAGTCTCTGACTTGGGCTGGAAATAATTTCTTAGATGCGTCACCAAAATACATAAACAACAAAAGAAAAAAATAAATCAGACCTAACCAAAATGAAAAACTTTTGTGCCTCAGAGGACCCATCAATAAAGTGAAAAGACAGGCTGAGTCTTATTATGGCCTAATGTAGTTGGTGACTCTGAGTTGAAGCCAGTGCTCACTTACCGTTCTGAAATTCCCAGGGCCCTTAAGAATTATGCTCAATCTACTCAGTCTTTGTGCTATTGATGGCACAGCAAAGCCTGAATAACAGCACATCTATTTACAACATGGCATCCTGAATGAATATTTTAAGATGCAGTGTTGAGACCTACTGCTCAAAATAAAATAAAATAAAGATTCCCTTCAAAATATTACTGTTCATTCACAAGGCACCCAGTCACCCAAGAGCTCTGATGGAGATGTTCAAGGAGATTGATGTTGTTTTCATGCCTGCTAACACAACATCCATTCTGAAGCCCATGGATCAAAGAGTCATCTCAACTTTCAAGGCTCATTATTTAAGAAATACATTTTGTAAGGTGATAGCTGCCATAGATAGTGATTCCTCTGATGGATCTGGGCAAAGGAAATGGAAGATCTCTGGAGAGGATTCACCATTCTAGAAGCCATTAAGAACATCCGTGCTTCATGAGAGGTGGTCAACATTAACCGGAGTTTAGAAATTGATTCCAACCCTCATGAATGCCTTGAGAGGTTCAAGATATCAGTGGAGACAGTAACTGCAAATGTGGTAGAAACAGCAAGAGAATATAAGAAAGGGATTGGCACTAGTGGGATACTGCTGGGGTGGAGAGGTGGGGGGAACACAACATCAATAAGAGTGCCTGATCTCAGACCAGGCAAAGTAGGGACCAAAGGGAGGCACACACTTTGCCTGTTCAATGTCCACTTGTATACCTAATCCTGAATTGTACCCCACATCCTTAAAATAATTTTTTAAAAAGAGCAAGAGAAGTAGAAGTCAGGCCTGAGGATGGACCTGAATGGCTGTATCTCATGAGACAACTAGATTGGATGAGGAGTTGCTTCTTCTGGATGAGCAAAGAAAGAGGTTTCTTGAAATGAAATCTACTTCCAGTGAAGATGGTGAACACTGTTGGGATGACCACAAAGGATTTAGAATATTCCATAAACTTAGCTTATAAACCAGCAGCAGGGCTGAGAAGATTGACTCCAATGTTAAGGGAAGTTCTACACTGGGTAAAATATTCAAAAGCATCACAAGCTGCAGGGAAGTCTTTCCTGAAAAGAAGAGTTAGTTGAGATGGCAGGCATCATTGTTGTGTTTTAAGAAATTGCCACAGCCACCTTGGTCTTCAGCAATCATCACCCTGATCAGTCAGCAGCCATCAACACAGGCAAGACCTCCACCAGCAAGAAGATTATCACTTGTTGAAGATTCAGATGATCATTAGCATTTCTGACAACAAAGCAATTTTTTTTTTTTTGAGTTGGAGTCTCACTCCATCACCCAGGCTAGAATGTAGTGTTACACTCACGGCCACCGCAGCGTTGACCTGGTGGACTTTGGTGATCCTTCCACCTCAGACTTCCAAGGAGCTGGAACTACAGGCATGCACTTCCATGCCCAGCTAATTTTTTTATTTATTGTAGAAACGATTGCCCAGGCTGGTCTCGAACCCTCGGGCTCAGGCAATCCTCTCGCCTCTGCCTCCCAAAGTACTGGAATTACAGGCTTGAGTCACCATGCCCAGTCTGAGATCTAATTGTTAAAAAGAGCCTGACACCCTCTCCTCTCTTTCCTGTTCCTTCTCTCGCCACGTGACACACACCACCCTCCTCTCCTTCTTCCACCATAATTAAAAACTTCCTGAGGCCAACACCAAAAACAGATGCTAGCATCATACTTCTTGTATAGTCTACAAAACCATGAGTCAAATAAATCTCTTTTCTTTATAAATTATCCAGCTTCAGGTATTCCTTTATAACCACACAAAACAAAGACAGATGAACAACTTTTAGCTGTTAGGAAAATGTAAGGCAAAACTTCAATGAGATACTACTTCACACCTACTGGGATGACTAAAATAAAAAAAGATAGACAATAATAAGTGTTGATGAGGATATGGAGAAATTGCAACCCTCAGACATGGTTGGAAGGGAATGTAAAATGCGCAGCCAGCTTTGAAAACAGTTTGACCATTCCTCCAAGGAGTTGAACATAGAGTTATCCTACAATGTTGCAATTCCACTCCTAGTATATGACCAAGAGAAATGAAAACATCTGCACTCAAAAACTTGTACATGAATGCTTATAGTGGCATTATTTATAATAGCCAAAAAGTAGATACAACCAAATGTTCATCAACTGGTGCATGGATAAACAAAAGGTAGCATATTCACACAATGAAGTATTATTCAGCCATAAAAATGAACGAAGTACTGGCACATGACATAACATGGATGCACCTTGAAAACATTATGCAGCTAGACTCGGTGGCTCAGCCTGTAATCCCAGCACTTTGGGAGGCCAAGGCGAGTGAATTCCTGAACCCACAGGTTTGAGACCAGCCCGGGCAACTTGGCGAGACCTCATCTCTACAATAAATGAAAAATTAGCCAGGCGTGGTAGCATGCACCTGTAGTTCCGGCTACTTGGAAGGCTGAGGCGGAAGGATCACTGGAGCCACTGCACTCCAGCCTGAGTAAAGGAGTGAGACTCCAACTCAAAAAGAGAAAAAAAGAAAAAGAAAAGAAAACATTATGCTAAGTTACAGAAGCTGGAGGTGAAAGATTTCTATGGTGTGTCAGTCGATTTATGTGAAATGTCCATCACAGGCTTATCTGTAGAGACAAAAAGTAGGCTAGTGGTTGCCAAGGGTTGGGGGAATGAGGAATGATGGCTAATGGGCTTTCCTTTGGGGATGATGAAAATATCCTAAAATCAGAAGTGGTGATGATCGTACAATTTCACAAATATACTAAGGAATGAATTTTATGGTTGTGAGTTATCTCAATAAAGCTGTGTTTTATTTTTTTTCAAAAAAGACATAAAAAAACATATACCAGCACTTGTGAGGCCAAGGTGGGAGGATTGCTTGAGCCCAGGTGTTTAAACCTAGCCTAGGCAATTAGCAAGAACACATCTCTACAAAAAAAAAAAAAAAAGCTGTATGTGGTGGCACATGCCTGTAGTCCAAGTTACTTGGGAAGCTGAGGTGGAAGGATCACCTGAGCCCAGGAGGTCGAGGCTGTGGTGAGCCATGATCATGCCACCGCACTCCAGCCTAGGGGACAGAGTAAGACCCTGACTCATAAACAAATAAATAAATAAATAAATAAATGGAAGAAAAAGAAGAGAGAGAAAGAAAACAAACCCCAGGGAGAGGATTGCTCTCTGAAGTCATCATATTGGAAAAACCAGGGTTACAAGCAACAACAATGTAATCATATGAAAGAAAATCAAAGGTGTGGCCAACTAGCAACTAAATAAACAAGTCAAAACACCCTACCCACCCAGTTGACACAAGAACCAAGCCCATGGAAGAAAAATGATAACAAACTGGGAATAAGCGTTTACAGGCTAAGAATAAAACAAGATTTGCCCTCAAAGTTTTAAGGTATAAAACAATTGTAAGATATATTGACAAAAGGCCTCCATTGTAAAGGAAGATATTCTTGGCTTCTCACTTTAGGGTACAGCCTTACCTGAAGAAAAATGGTATGCACCTGGGAACACCATAAAAAATAAGAACATACTACATGAATACATATGTGGTGTAATGTTTGGCAAATAGAAGCACAATAAATATTGGTTTAATGACAGAATATAATTCCACTTTTTTTTTTCCTGCTGAAGTCCCAGAAGGCATGAGTCTCAGGTCCTTTAACTCAGGTCTTCATCTGTATTTATAGCCACTCCCCATTGCTTGCATTACCGCCTGAACTCTGCCTTCTGTCTGATCAGCAGCAGCATTAGGTTCTCATAGGAGCATGAACCCTACTGTGAACTGCACATTTGAGGAATCTCTATTGTGCGCTCCTTCTGAGAATCTAATGCCCGATGATCTGAGGTGGAGCTGAGGTGGTGATGCTAGGGCTGGGGAACTGCTGCAAATAGAGATCAACATTAGCAGTGAGGTCTGACTGCAGAGACCATAATAAATCCACCGCTTGCAGACTCATATCAAAACCCCATCAGTGAGTGGCAAGTGAGTTGATGTACTTCAATCGTACAGCCACATTTTGTGGCAGACTTCAAGTCAGAATCCAACATTTATTTTAGTCTGCCTGTGGCCTGTCCATTATTTTATTTACCTCTTCCACCCACACCTCTTTTTTGATGATGAATTGAATAATTATTTCATTATATATTACCATGTAATAACAATAAAATAAAGTGCACAATAAATGTTATGCCCTTGAATCATCCCCAAACCATCCCTCCCCTACCCACGCTGGTCTGTGGAAAATTTGTCTTTCACAAAACTGGTCCTGATGCCAAAAAGTTTAGGGACCGCTGCTTTAACTTAGATTAAAAAAAAGTAACTGTCTGGATTTAAAATTTTACAGCTGAAGACTTCAAAGAAGAAAAAGTAAGGATGGACAGGGATATACACTGGATTTAAAAACTATAGCATCTTCAACGTTTTTGTTTTTGTTTTTGTTTTTTTTGAGTTGAAGTCTCACTCTGTCTCCCAGACTGGAGTGCATTGGCCACTCCCGGCCACCACAACCTCCACCTGCTGGGCTCTGGCGATCCTTCCGCCTCAGCCTTCCAAGTAGCTGGAACTACAGGCGCGTGCTACCACGCCCAGCTAATTTTTTGATTTATTGTAGAGATGAGCTCTCGCCAAGTTGCCCAGGCGGGTCTCAAACCTGTGGGCTCAGGCAATCCACTTACCTCAGCCTCCCAAAGCGTGGGATTACAGGCTGAGCCACTGAGCCCGGCTAAATTTTGGTTTTTAACATGCCATAATTTTAAGACTTTTTAGGGTAGTATGGTAAGTTCATGAATGGTTATTATATTATCCTCCAAATTTTCGATATGCTTTTGAATTTTGATTCATTTAAAAAAGCACAGTATAGTAGACCAAGAAAGCTATAGTTTCTGGATTTTTTTAATTTTTTTTTAGTGCACTTCACTTTAGAGAATTTTCGCTGTGATAGATTGCTACAAAACTGACCCCAATTCTTTTTTTTTTTTTTAAGACAGGGTCTCACTCTGTCACCCAGGCTGGTGTGCAGTGGCACAGTCTTAGCTCACTGCAGTCGTGGACTCCTGGCTCAAGTGATCCTCCTGCCTCAGCCTCCCAAGTCGCTGGGACTACAGGCACATGCCACTATGTCCAGATAATTTTTTAATTTTTTGTAGAGATGAGGTCTCGCTATGTTGCCCAGGCTGGTCTTGAACTCCTGTCCTCAAACAATCTTCCCACCTCAGCCTCCCAAAGTGCTGGGATTACAGGCAGGAGCCACCATGCCCAGCCTAGCAAGGCTTTCTTGAAGGGAGATTTGGGTGGCACATCTCTATGTTGGCCACAAGCCACCTTGTGTCATGCAAACACACTTCTCCATACACATTCAGGGAATCACCCAGGTTAGCCTCATCACTGCAGTTGGACTCAGAGCCTCCATGAGTACTCAGTCTCCCTTCTCCATTCTCTGTTCTAACTTCCTGTTGCCCTTAACTACCACCTCTGCTGGGCTTGGTGGCTTATCCGGTGGTGTGACTCAAACCTTCCTCACCGAGTTTTCTTAGCCCCTAGTAATCCCATCCTTCACAGTTGGGGGTTGCTTCACTTGTCTGTTCCCAGTTATGAATGATCAAGGGAAAACCAGCAACCAGTAGGCACCCAGGTCGGTCATCTTGAGTTCCACGCCTATACCTCTCTGTTCCCATTATATAAAACCAGCCCTACTTCCCACTGTTGATCAGAGTTAATTATCTCTGCCAAGATGGCCGCTCTTCTTCTCCCTGCTGGTCTCTGGTCACAAGAAACTCAGGGTGCCCAGATGGCAGGCATAGTTTGTGATTTGACAGGACCTTTGCTGTAGAATCTCCAACCCTAAGAGACCAGGGAGCACAAAGTCTCCATTGGGTCATCAGGAGTGACAGCAAGTCCAACCAATCTTGTTTCCACCCCTTCGTTCCCAGATCCATGGATTCTGCACTGCACCCTGTGAAGGACTTGGATACAGTGTCTATACGGGAGGATTAAGTCTCATCCTCCCAGGGTATTGCCTCTGACTTTGCACTTCTTCAGTGGGAATACACACACACACACACACACACGTACAAGATAGGATGCATAGCATATAAACTTTTAAAAATAAGCATTTTCATCCATCAAAAACAAGTCTATAAAGCAGATGAGCATAAAACCCAAATCTCTCAAAGTCATGATCATGGAGCAAGTGACTATTATTAATCTCCCCCTTCAAATAAAAATGAATCCTATGTAGCAAAATCAAGACCAGATCTCTTAGGAGCTGTAGCTGCAGGTTCAAAATATAACAAAATACCCACAAGTGTCAAAAACGAGGTCACATTTCCTGACTCCCTCATTTGAAGAGTTATTCTGACTCTTGATACATCTAAAATAGAAACACATTAGCGGTTTATTCAGCCACCAAGAGCTTCTGATGTTCTTAGAAACTCAGATCAGGTCAAATTTTATCCTTTTCCTTCGCTGCTTCTTTCTTTCTCTTTATTCCTGTCCATATTTTCACTGCAAAAATGTTCCCTTTCCTTCTTCTCCCCTTCTCTCTTTCAGTTTGTCTATACCTCTTTCTCTTTGTTTCTCCTTGGCACACTCTTTGATGTTCTCAACTGCTGTGGGCCTCAGTTTCCACATTTGTAAAATGGGGATAATGATAGCTATCTTACAAGGAAGTTGTAGAGATTAAAATGAGGTCACATATTGTATTAGCTTGCTGAGACTGCCATTAAAAAATATCACAAACTAAGTGGTTTAAATGGTAGAAACTGGGCTGCGCATGGGGACTCACACCTGTAATCTTAGCACTTTGGGAGGCCAAGGTGAGAAGATTGCTTGAAGCCAAGAATTTGAGGCTAGCCTGGGCAACATAGTAAGATCCCATCTCTTCAGGAAAAAAAAAAAATTAGCTGGGCACGTGTCTGTATTTCCACTTACCCAGAAGATTGAGGAGGAAGCATCATCTGAGCCTAGCAGGTTGAGGCTGGGGTGGCTGTGAGCGTGCCACTGAACTCCAGCCTGGGCAACAGAGTGAGATCCCGACTCAGAAAAAAAGAAATGGATTGTCTCATAGTTCTGGAGACTAGAAGTCCAAGGTCAATGTGTTGGGAGGGCCGCGCTCCCTCTGAAGGCTCCAGGGAAGGGCTTATTCCAAGACTCTCTTCTAGTTTCTGATAGGTCCTTGGTTTTTGATCTCATACCTCTAATCTTCACATGGTGTTCGTCCTAGGTGTGTGTCTCTCTGTGTCCAGATGTCCTCTTTTTATAAAGACACCCATCATACTGGATCAGGACCTCATCGTACTCTAGGATGACCTTATATTAATTAGTCACATTTGCAGCAACTCTTTTTTTTTTTTTTTTGAGTTGGAGTCTCACTCCATCAACTAGGCTGGGGTACAGTGGCACACGCTCACGGCCACCCCAGCGTCCCACCTTAGCCTTCCAAGTAGCTGGAACTACAGGCACACGCTGCCATGCCCAGCTAGTTTTTGATATATTGTAGAGATGAGGTCTCGCCAAGTTCCCTGGACTGGTTTCAAACCCGCAGGCTCAGGTAGTCCTCTCGCCTCAGCCTCCCAAAATGCTAAGATTACAGGCTTGAGCCACCACGTCCAGCCTGCAGCAATTCTTTACCAAATGATGTCACATCCTGATGTACTGGGATATTAATATAGAAACTTGGAGCGGGACACAATTCAACTTATAACAGACATGAAAGAAACACTCAGAACAGCTCCTGGTGAATGAAAGGCAGCACGCATGTTCTATTTCTTGAGCACATGCTATGTGTGAGGTGCTGTGCTGGGTACTGAGGATGTAACAGTGGATCAGACGTAGGTTTGTTCTTCAAGGAGCTCATGGCGTGATAAGAGCCATGGTAGAGTGATGTAGGTAACTAATCGTCCCGGTGTGCCCAGGACTGATGTGTGTTCGGGAGGTGCTGGGACACAGGACTTTCATTGCTAACCCCTGAAAAGTCCCAGACAAATCAGGCCAAGTCATTCACCCTAGAGGTGAATAAGATAGGGAAGATATAAAATCTTAAGGGAACATAGGAGATGCACTGAGACAAAGACTGTTAGTCTCCCCCAATAAATGTCATCTCCTTGGCGTTTGGTTGGTGATCAAGAATAAAGACTTGCAACCCCTTCGGGTCCCCTCCCAATGTGGGAGCTTTTCTGTCCTGTCAATAAATCTTGCTTTCTAAAAAAAAAAGGAAAGAAAGAAAGAAAAAGAAAAAGAATAAAGACTTCATTCTAGACCCGGCACAGTGGCTCATGCCTATAATCCCAGCACTCTGGGAGGCCAAGGCGGGAGGATTGCTTGAGCCCAGGAGTTCAAGACTAGCCTGGGTGACATAGAGAGATTTTGTCTCTAGAATAAATCAAAAAATTAGCTGAGCATGGTGGTGTGTGCCTGTAGTTCCAGCTATTTGGGAGGCTGAGGTGAAAAAATTACCTGAGACCAGCAGGTTGAGGCTATGGTGAGCCATGATCATACCACTGTCCTCCAGCCAGAGACAGAGTTAGACCTTCAACTCAAAAAAAAAAAAAAAAAAAGAAGGCCAGGCACGGTGGCTCAAGTCTGTAATCCCAGCACTTTGGGAGGCCAAAGTGAGGGAATTGCCTGAGCCCACAGGTTCAAGAACAGCCTGGGCAACTTGGTGAGACTGCATCTCTACAATTAAAAAAAAAAAATTAGCCAGGCATGGTAGCATGCACCTGTAGTACTAGCTACTTGGAAGGCTTAGGCGGAAGGATCACCAGAGCCCAGTAAGTTGACGCTGGGGTGGCCATGAGCATGCCACTGCATTCTTCAGTGTCCCATGGCATTAGGCACAGACATGTGACTAAGCTTTGGACAATGGAAAATGGTGTGTATGGCTTTACAGAAATGTATTGAAGGGAGGAGGTGTACACTTCTTCACCCTTTCTTTTGTTGACTAGAATTTGGATGCAGTGGCTGGAACTAGAGCGGCTATCTCGGATTGCAAGATGGAAGCCAGATGCTGAGGAACTAAAAAAGCCTGGATTCCCACAAATTGATTATTTTGGGAGGGGGCATACTTGCCATGGATCTCATATTTCTAGACTTCATTCACATGATAAAGAAATAAACACCTGCTTTTAAAAGCTTTGGTTATTTAGGGTTTTCTGTCACAAACTTAATGTAATTCAAATTAATACAGACATTAACTTCTGTCAGCAGGTTGTAGTGGCTCACACCTGTAATCCCAGCATTTAGGGAGGCCTAAACAGGCAGATTGTTTGAGCCCAGGAGTTCAAGACCAGCCTGGGCAACATAGCAAGACCTCGTCTCTACCAAAAATCCAAAAACGAGCCGGGCATGGTGGCACGTGCCAGTAGTCCCAGCTACTTGGGAGGCTGAGGCAGAAGGATCACCTGAGCACAGGAGGTCGAGGCTGCGGTGACCTGTGATCACACCATTGCACTCCAGCCTGGGTGACAGAGTGAGACCCCAACTTAAAAAAAAGAAAAGAAAAGAAAGAAACTGTGTCTTAACTACTCATGAAGGGAGATAAAAGGGAAAGAAAATGTTCAAACAAAAGAAACAATAAGTGTCACCCTTGCAACCAAGAGTCTAGAGTAACTTCTGATTTAAGAGAATAAAATAAATTATTACAAAATAAATTAAGGGAAATCTCCAAGGGCCAAAAATAAATAAGGAGCTAAAACAAAGCAATAATGACTGACACACATGTAATGCCATTCTAAGTGTTTTCCACATCTTAACTTGCTCCATCTTAACAGCAATCCTGTGAGGTAGATACTATTCGTTTTATGGAGAAGGACCCTGGGTCACATCAGGGTTATAAAGATATCATGACAAAGTTCAATGAATGTCCAACCAGAATTCTAGAAAGGAAAAGATAAAAGAATTGAGAACAGGCAACATTTGAAAAGGTAAAGACTGAAAATTGTTAGGAATGAATAAAAGTCACGAATCTTCAGAGCAATGAAGTACAACAAATCCCAAGTCGTTCTCTAAAATAATACTAACACAAAAAATAATACCTAAATTTGTTGAGTTCTTCGGAGTTAGGCACTGTTCTGAACATTGTATGGATTATATCATTTTGGCTAGGTGCAGTGGTTGGTGCCTGTAATCCCAGCATTTTGGGAGGCCAAGGTGAGAGGATTGCCTGAGTCTAGGAGTTTGAGACCAGCCTGGGAAACATGGCGAAACCTCATCTGTATAATAAATAATAATAAAAAAATTAGTCAGGCATGGTGGCACACACCTATAGTCCCAACAATTTGGAAGGCTGAAATGGGAGGATCACTGAGCCCAGCAGGTCTAGGCTGCAGTAGCCATGATCATGTCACTGCACTCCAGTCTGGGTGACAGAATGAGATTCCAACTCAAAAAAAAAAAAATTAATCTTCACAACAACATAGGGGATCAATCCTGCCATTGTTCCCACTTTGTAGATAAGGAAACTGAGGCACAGAAACATCAAGTAACCCTCCTTAGGTCTCAAAGCCTGCAAATAGAAGAGCCAGGTTCAAACCAGACACTTTGACTTCAAAGAATGCACTTTCTTTTCAAGTCATTCCTTTACACAATCTTTTCTGGAAGAAAGCAATGAGTTTAGAATACTTAGAGCAGACCAAATGGCAGTTCAAGGAGTAGGTCCTTTCATTGCTCAATAGAACGTCCTGTGATGATGGCAATGTCCTAGGGCTGTATTGTCTAATGTGATAGCTATAAGCACATTTGCTATTAACTGCTTGAAATGTGGCTGAGGAATTAAACTTTAAATTCAATTTCATTTTAATTGATTAATATTTAAACCCCAACATGTGGCTAATGGCTGCCATATTGGACAGCACAGGTTCAGAGCTAATGAAGAGAATCATTGCACTAACCCTCTCAGCTGCCTGCTGAAATCGCTGGGCGACTCCCAATTTTAGACGAGAAAAACTGATAGGGTAAAGTTGCTTCTTAAGCCTGGAATAGTCAAAATTATCCTTGCATAGCTTGTAATTGCCTATGAAGAACCGTATATAGGGACCGGTGGGTGCTGTGGCTCACTCCAGTAATCCCAGCACTTTGGGAGGCCGAGGAGGGAGGATTGCCTAAGCCCAGGAGTTTAAGACCAGTCTGGGCAACATAGCAATACTTTGTGTCTACAAAAAATAAAAATAAGTAGCTGAGTGTGATGGCGTGCACCTGTAGTTCCAGCTACTTGGGAGGCTGAGGCAGGAGAATCACTTGAGCCCAGGATTTTGAGGCTGCAGTGAGCTGTGTCATGCCACTGCACTCCAGCCTGAGCAACAGAGTGAGAGCCTGACTCAAAACAAACAGCAACCAAAAAAAAAAAAAACAAACAAAAAAACTGTATATATGTCTTGCTAATACCACCATGTAGCATAATGTGTATGTGTAGTGTGTACAGGAATGCTTAAAGTCAGGGAAGATGAAGGGAAACCTGCAAATGACTGAAAAGAAGCATCTAGTGAGCTGGGGAGAAAAAAGAAAAGTGGTCCACTCGACCATGTGAAGAACGCTGCAGGAAGGGAGAGAGATGCTGCTGGCAGGGGGTGCTGATCGCTCATTGAGTGGAATGGGGGGGGTGGTTCACTGTATTTATTATTTTGTTTCACTTTATTTTATGAGTTGGGGTCTCATTCTGTCACCCAGGCTGGAGTGCAGTGGCACAATCATAGCTCATCACAGCCTCCACATCCTGGGCTCAAGTGATCCTTCTGCCTCAGCTCTCCCCAAGTAGCTGGGACTACAGGCTCAAGCCACCATGCCTGGCTAATTTTTTTTTTTTTTTTTTTTGGTAGAGATAGAGTCTTACCATGTTGCTCCTGTGCTCAAGCAACCCCTCCACCAAGGCCTCCCAAAGTGCTGGGATTACAGGCATGAGCCACTGGGCCGGCTTGCTCTCACCATTTACATGATTAGTTTTCCTCTCTTTTTCTCTAGTATGTATAGTAAAACAAGTGCACTTATCAGGTGAACACCTTATAAATACATATGTATGCATGTATACATATACAATGTAAACTTCCTTGAGGTATTAAGTAGACCAGCCTGGGCAATAGAGTGAGACTCCAACCAAAAAAAAAAAAAAAAAAAATTAGCCAGGCATGGTGGCTTGAGCCTGTAGTCCCAGCTACTTGGGGAGAG
>CAUYQG010232973.1:0-26412 GCA_963574415.1 Tarsius wallacei | reverse complement strand
TGATTTTAGGAGAATTCCATTCTTCTCAATTGCCTGGAATACTTTCAATAGGATCGGTATCAGCTCCTCCTTGTATGTTTTGTAGAATTCTGCTGGAAGGTCATCCAGTCCAGGGCTTTTTTTTTTTTTTTTTTTTGTAGGGCGTTTTTTTATGACAGAGTCAATTTCCTGGGTTGCTATTGCTCTATTTAGTCTCTCAATGTCTTCTTGTTTCAACCTGGGGAGTATGCGTGATGTCAGAAAGTCGATCATTTCATTTAGGTTATCAAGTTTGTTTCCATATAGGTGTACACAGTAATCTCTGATAATCTTTTGTATTTCTTCTGAATCAGGTGTAATTTCATCTTTTGTATTTCTGACTGTGTTTATTTGGGCTTTTTCTCTCCTTTTGTTTGTCATTCAGGTTAGGGATCCAGCAATCTTGTTAATTCTATCAAAGAACCAATTTTTTGTTTTGTTGATGTTTTCTATGATATGTTTGTATTTTATGTCCTGTATTTGGGCTCTTATTTTGAGATTTGGATTCTTCTGTTAAAGTTGGGGTTCTGGTGGTCTTCTCTTTCCAGCTATCTTAGATGATTTGTTAGGCTCTCCACTTGTTATCTTTCTTTTTTCTTGATGCGTGCTTGTAGAAACATAAATTCCCCTCTTAGAATGGATTTCATGGCATCCCAGAGGTTTTGGTAAGATGTTTCTTCATTTTCATTTGTTTCCAGGAATCTTTTAATTTCTGCTTTGATTTCAGTATTGGCCCAGTAGTTGTTCAGCATCATGCTGTTTAGTGTTCATGTTTTTGTGGTCTTTGGGGAAATGTTGTTGGTGTTGATATTTATTTTTATTCCACTGTGATCTGAGAATGTTCATGGCAAGATTTCAACCTTTGGAATTTGTTTATGCTTGATTTATGGCCAAGGATATGATCAATCTTGGAGTGCATTCCATATGGTGATGAGTAGAATGCATATTCTGTGGTTGTTGGATGGAATAATCTGTAGATATCCCTTAAGTCCATTTGATCGAGTGTCAAGATTAGGTTCTGGGTCTCCTTGTTGTTTTTTTGCCTTGATGATCCATCTATGACTGCTAGTAGGGTATTCAAGTCCCCTGCTCTAACAGTGTTATAGTCAATATCTTTTTTTAGTTTACTTAATAGTTGTTTTATAAATGCTGATGCTCCTGTGTTGGGTGCATATATGTTTAGGATGGATATTTCTTATTGGTGGATTGAACCTTTTATCATTATGTAGTGTCCTTTTGCATCTTTTTAAATTTTTGATAGCTTAAAGGTTATTTTGTCTGATATTAAGATTGCCTTCTTTTGTGATCCATTTGCCTGGAATCTCATTTTTCATCCTTTAACTTTGAGCCTGTGTGTCCCTTGTAGTGAGATGAGTCTCCTTGATGCAGCAAATTGTTGGGTCATGATTTCTTATCCAGTTTGCCATTCTGTGTCTTTTCAGTGGTGCATTTAGTCCATTCACATTCTGGTTGATTATTGAAATGTGATTGTTTATCACTGTTAGGAGGTCTTATAAAGTTTTTTCCTTGTTTGCTTGGTTTCTTTTGTCTTTGGGGTTTATGTATTTGTGTGTCTTCAAGTTTCTTGGTGCACTGTATTCTCTGCTAATTCTGTGCTGTGCTGTTCTCTTGGGAAGTGTGTGGTCATTCCTTGTTTCTTTCTTTCTCCTGTTCTTAATACCTTTAAGTGTCTCCTGTAGAGTTGGTCTGGAGGCTGCATAATCTCTTACAGATTGAATGTCTGGGAAGGATTTTAATTCTCCATCACTGATGAAATTGAGGTTGGCTAGATAGGAAATTCCTGGTTGAAGTTGTTTATCTTTGAGGACTTTGAATATAGGACTCCAGCCCCTTCCTGCTTGTAGTGTTTCTGCTGATAGGTCTACTGCTATTCTGATTGGTTTTCCCAGTAGGTAGTCTGACCTTTCTGTCTTACTGCCTGTAGGATTTTTTCTTTTGTGCCTACTTTGTGTAGGCCAATTACTATGTGTCTAGGAGTTGGTCTTCTCATTTGATGTCTTATGGGGGTTCTCTGTATCTCTTGTGCTTGTCTGGTCACATCTCTGTTGAGTTGGGGAAAGTTTTCTTGAATTACCTCCTGGAATACTTGTTGCAAGTTGTTCTCCATTTCCATTTCTTCCTCTGGGATATCAATCAGGTGTAGGTTTGGCCTCTAGTTATAACCGCACATCTCTTGTGGGCTTTGTTCTTTCTTTCTGAGACTTCCTTCTATGTTTTTATAGACCAGGTTAATCCATCTTCTGGTCTTCAAGTTCTGAGATTTTTTATTCAGCTAGATTAGCTCTGCTTTCCAAGCTTGTCGTTTTGTTTTTTATTTGCTGGATGAAATTTTTTATTGCCAAAATCTCTCTTACAAGTTCTTTCAATGTTGCTTCTTGTCTCTCTTGAGTCTGATTCACTCTTTTCATCCATTCCCTAATCCCTGTCAGATTCTGGGGTCAGTCGTTAGTGACTTCTATTGTTTGGGCACCAAGGTCTGATTTTTCTGGAGTTCTGTCTTTGGTACTCTTGAAATTGCCTGTGGTCTTTCTTTGGTTTTTCCTCTTTTGCGACAGATCTCTTATTTTTCTCTTTAGTTCTGTTATTCGGTGTCAGTGGGAGAGGCTTTCCCTTCCAATGTTTGCTCAGTCCTCTATTTGTCCCTGATCCAGGCTCTGGGTTTCTTCTATTTTGAAATAGGATGATGGATGAGAAGCTTTGCTGTCTCTTGTAAGTTTTTGAAATTTGAGTAAAGTAGGGTATGGGGCACTAGGATTTAGAAACTACTTGCAAATTACAATGTTCACTTATTGTAGTTTGTGTTCCCTGAGACCCACTCCCCACCACCACTCTATATGATGATGCAAAGCAGAAAGCAATGCTAAAAACAATTGAACACACACACAGACACACAGACACACACACACACACACACACACACACACACCCCAAAACAAACTGGAATGGCAACAAAGTGAAACAAAACAAACAAAAACAACAAAAAACCAAGAAAACGAAACACATACACACATGCCTAGCACAAAGTGAATAGAGAAGAAAAACAGAAAGACCAGAAAAAAAGAAAGGAATTCAGATCAAACCCTCACACATACATTGACACACACCATAAACTATAAAAAATGAAAACAAAAAACCAGAAGAAAAAAAGAGAAAAAACAAAGCAACAACAGCAACAAATTAAAAGATGGATGAATACTCTGTCATTCACATACACACATAAACAGAAAACAAAAAATAAAAGAAGTAACAGAAAAAGAAAAGAAAAAAAATGGGTGGATGCAGATTAAACCCTCACATACACATTCATGCACAAAGGAAAAATATTTTTAAAATAGATGAACTAACAAGCAAACATCAAATTGCTTTTTAATTTTTTTTAATTTAAAAATTAAATAAACAAACTAACAGAATCCTGCCCTCTTGCAGCAGGCTCTGCAATTGTTCCTCTAATCAGGTCTCTCCTGCAGAGCCCCTCTTTCAATCTCTCTTCAGTGTCCGGAGCAGGGAAGGAAGAGGGGCAGTGGAAGTGGGGTGAGCTGCAGTCCTCCCCTCCCACTCTGGTATGGTCAGGAAGATCTCCTCCGGTTGGAGGTGCAGGATTGTCTCTTCTCCAGGTATGTACTCGCCGGGGGGGTGCACCAGCCAGGCCTATCCTGGAATGGAGTTCTCCTATTGAAACTGATGTCCAGGCTCCACCTGTGTTTGTCCCTGTTAGTCGTGGCCCAGCTATGTGCTTCTGACAATCGGAGGATTTCTGGAGAGGAGGGGGTTTTGGTCAGCCCTGTACTCACCACTGATCTCTTTGGAGTCCTTCCTCATTTTTTTAAGACCACACCCTTTGTTCTGAGGCTGGATCAAGGCAGGGGGTGGGGCGCCTGGAACTCAGCACTCGGCAGATCCCTCCAAAGTTTGCAGTTCAAGATATTCCCTCTGGGTCACGATCAATACCTGAGTAGTTGATCCTCCAATCACAGAGATCAGGTCTGTTGCTCTATGGTGAGCAAGTCAGAGCACTTTCCTGATCCACCTTCAAGATGGTGGTGGGGTGCCTCTCTTGTCCTCCTCTGTGTGAATTTGCTTCTGACTCCCTCTGCAGTCCCTGCTGCCAGTGCCTTGCCAGGCACTGAAGTGGTGAGGCAAAGCCTGGAGCTGGCAGTCTCTCCTGCAATGGTGAGGCAGAGCCTGGGGTGATGGTCTCTCCCTGCTGCTTTTTCACAGGATAACTTTCATCTATTTAAAAATTTTTTCATTTAATTTCTTTAAGTTTATGTCTCTTCTTGGAATGAAATATTTATTAGAACAAATATTTCTTAAAGTTATTTCTACTATAAAATTCTAAAAATGGAAGTAGCTTATTAATGATTGAAAGTGCTCATGTGTTTGTCAAATAGCTTATTTTTATACCTTGTCAATAAAAATGAATTCTAACACTCTACACTAAAAAGAGCACTTGGATAGTCACAAGTTGTTTTGTAGTCATTCTTTGCCACTTCCTTGATAGGGTTCAGGAATTCATCCCAGCCACCTTTGACACTCTAACATCTGTATGTTCTTTGACATAGGGTCTTGTACGCTTTTCCTCAAAAAGAAATGTTTTAATGAATGTGCTTGATTTTCACAGATTCTAGCATATTTCAAGTTTTCAAAATAAATAATATATGTCAATTTAAGATATTTTCTCATTATGAAAGCAATGTTTGCTCAGTCAAATTTCAAACAATAAAAAACTAGAATGTAAGAACAGTTTTTTTGAAATTTTATGACCCAGAGTATCTTTTATCCCCTCACAATCTTGTGGATATGTACAAATTTAGTTGTGATTATCTGGCATATTAAAAATATACTGACTTTTAAATGTCAGGTTTCCTTATTATTAGAACAATGTAGACACATTGTATATGGTTTGGAAAAAAGGGGAAAATGCAAAGAAGAAAATAAAAACACCTAAAATCTAATTTAAGAAGACAAGCAATTGTCTTAGTGGAATAGGAAACGCTCTAGAAAAAGAGCTCATCGTGATCATGTTTGGCCATTGGTACCTGATTCCATGTATTGATTACTGTGCAGGATGGAAAATCATGACCATATTCATGTGCCCACAGACAAGACAGCTCATCTACTCAGACCTGTCATCCAGATGTTTGTAGAACCAGAACTGCGTTTAAGTATTTATTTTTAAAATCATGTCTCCCATTTGCACTCACACTTTATCTCCTCTTTTGCACAACTGAATAATTGCAATTATGTTCTATGTTAGGCATCCAGCTGCAAAACAATAAAAACACAAGACCCACAAAAATGAAGACAGTCATTAAGCATATTGGCATATTTCCTAACCATTGGGTGTCTATGTGCATATATTTTCCAAAGTGCAAGTTAAACTCCATATAATGACCCAAGTAGAGGTGTTGGAACTCAGGCTCCCAAAAGGCTCCTAACAGGGCAGCTTCAGCACTATTAACTAATGCCATTTGTGGTTTTCAGGAGGATAATATAAAGGAAGTTTTAAATTGATGAATAATTTATCCTCTCAGTGGTTGTATCAACACCTGTGTCAGCACTTCGGATGCCACTCATTTCAGCAGTTTCACAACCGCCCACACATTTGACCCTTCCCTAGAAGGACCCACGGATCTTAGTGTATGGTTACACTCATGACTAAGATTTATTACAGCATCACAGCAAAGCTACACAGCCAAATCAATAAAGGAAAAGACATGGCAGGCAGAGTCTGGCGGCATCCACACACAGGCTTACTACGTTTCCTGGAAGGGACTGTGCAGAGCTCACTCTCCCCTAACAGTGAAATGCAGCAACACATGTGTAGTGTTTCTGCCCAAAGAAGCATGGGTGGAACTCAGATCCCAAGGACTGGTCACATAGGCACTCTCTGCCTAACCACAACTTACTGAAATTCTAAACTCCCAGAGTGAAAATATGTGTTCACCCTAAACTGCATTGTCTAGGCAGACTAATGCACAGGCCTTATCAGCACTATGAATAGTTTAAGGCCAAGTTCCCAGATGCCAGCTCTGTCACTTACTGGCAGCGTTGCTTGACCTCTTTTAGATTTGGTTTTTTCACTCATTAATTGGGTGATATGACAAGGAATACAGATGTGAGACTCCAATCCTCGTAAGTCCTTACTACAATGCCTAGCACATAGGGTTCTATGCAAGCTATTGCTATTATAGAGTTCAACAAAATTATATTAAATATTATTTGTAATAAATCAGTGTTGTAAGACATTTAATATGAGTTTTGCAGACATCAAAAAGCAATATGCAAGCTCCTGGTAATAAAAATAGATATTATGTTGATTTATGCAACTCTATGTATCTGTAGTTTTAGTGGGTTTTTTTGAAGGGGGCACTTTATTTTTAAAAGGTTCTATAACTGTATCCCCACTATTTGAAGAGTTTAAACATTATGAGCAAGTACTGGAAATGAACAACATAGGTTAGTGATTCAAATGTTCCTCAGACTTTCAAGAGATTTCATTTGAATTGTGGGATGAAAGTTTCCTATTTCTAGCACTGAGAAAAGAAAAGCAGCAGAATAAAAATGAGCTGAGAAATACTGCAAGGTCAGAATGCACCCCATACCCATTGGTGTTATAAATGACAAAGCATGCATTTTACTTACTGGGTGCTTTAATGTGCCAGGTTCTGGGCTTTATTTCATTTAACTCTCACAAAAACCACATGAATTAGGTATCATTATCTGTACAGATGAGAAAACTCTGACCCAGGAAATCTTCGTAATATGCCCAAGGTAGCCCGGGTAAATGCAAATCTGGGAATTCAAACACGGGAATGTCCAACTCAGACCTGTGCAGGGCTCTTTACCACTTCATTATATTGCTTCTGTGCGCCTAAAAGAGCTTTGCATGTCCAGAGTCCACCCATGCTAATCATTCTTTCACACTGCCTTTACTTGATTCTCAACTGCTGGAAACAGAGAAAAGCAGATTCATATTAACCCAGGAAGTAAGAGTCATTCAAAGGTCATTTAATTATGATTCTGCTTTTTTAGTAGGCTTCCCAAAAATAACCCCATACAGATGGAGTTTTTGTTAAATGCCCTTGCTGCAGCTAGTTTTCTATAAAGATTTTATTAGAGGTAATCTATTAGAAAGTAAAAATTGTCAATAAACGAAGAAGTAAAACGCAATGCCTTTGGAAACCCAGAGTGATTATTTTATCCAGATTTCCTTTCTCCATAGAAATACATTCTTTGCATTTGTTCTTTCTAGAAAATGTGCCTAGATGCTATATTCAAGGTGCATAAAACACATTCCTCCCTGCTCCCCCCATCCACCCACCACCACTCCCCCACCTCTCTCTCACAGACACACATTTTAAAAAGAAAGAATGCAGAAAATTTAAAGTAGCATAGTCCAAAGCCCCAGGGAACAGTCAGTAAACCAGTGCATTCCATGACTAGATTTCTTGGTTTTAACAAGGGAAAAGGCACAAGACCTAAAACCTCCTGAGATCAGTGCTTCCATTTCAAAGCCACTAGTGTTATGCAGAAAAACATCACCCTGTTTCAGATGGTGAAAGGAAAAAAGCAGGATTCAGCATGTGGGGTGTAGAATAGCAGCAGCTAGAGAATATGCTTTCCAAAAATTAAAAATAGGAGCATAAAACATGCAGAGAAGTTGCAGACTCCTAAAACTGCAAAAATACAACTGGCCTGTAACCTCAAGACGCTAGAATAATTTCTGACTTGAGGGAAGTATTGACATATTTCTCAAGCTCTGCACTGCCCATGGGAACCCATGAGAGCCAAACCATAGAAAATGTTCCAGAAGTTACTAGTTTTAAACGAAACCATCCTAGGAAGATCCAGGGAGAATTTGACACAATTTTTCAGAGTAGTTATATGCTATCATTGTCACACCACAGAAAAATTCGAGGGAAAAATTCTCTACATAGTCTTTTTCTTTTGCTGCATTTCTCACTTTTAATTTCTCTTTAGAATATCACCAAAGAATAGTACTTTCTAATAAGTGAGAGAGTGGTGACCTCAGAAAGAAATTCCAACCTGTCTAGATCAAGGAAATGAAAAAATAGATGAACAAATAGAAATAGAAATAGAAATATAGACATAAATGTAGCTACTAGGTTCTTTATTACAATTGAAGGTGAAGGATATTCTTCCTGTAATATTTATGTCCCTTCAGAGAAAAGCATCTCTAATTTTTAAAACCACAGAGTTGCTACAATATTTTATTTTTTTAGCACATGCCCAATAGCAAGAACTGTACTTATCTATGGCATCAGGCAGTCAACCACTGCCAGAAATGTATAAAGATTCAGACATATAGGGAAACTGAGAGCCAAAATGAAGAAGCCTTCAGGTGAGAGCCAGGAAGGAGAAAATCTCACAGGCTTTAACATATTCCTTCTATCATGAATGGATTTAATGTCCCTTAGT
This sequence comes from Tarsius wallacei, assembly GCA_963574415.1. Classification (NCBI taxonomy): domain Eukaryota; kingdom Metazoa; phylum Chordata; class Mammalia; order Primates; family Tarsiidae; genus Tarsius; species Tarsius wallacei. The sequence continues at coordinate 17,931 of CAUYQG010232973.1, read as the reverse complement.
GCTCACAGTCAGGTTGACTATAAGTTCTAGGGTGTTCTAGACCTGTTATCCTGGCATAATTAACAGTGCTTCCTATTACTCTCAAAAGTACTCCAGGTCAGATATAGTATCTTAACTTTAGTGATGCTTTAGAAATTGCTATAATGAAATATAATATATTCACAGAGGAATATGAATACATAAACCTACTATTCCCATCTAAAACCACCTCTAAACATAAATTCAAAACCAGGCAGTACCTGTCTTACCACAGAAGTTCAATGGCATTTTAAGTGAGTTCAATAAGAACTGACTCTTATAGTTTGCCAAGGGGTTCTGGTTTCTTACAAGTTTTGTTAATCTAGTTCCTTCTGAATTACAGTAGTTGCAGACCACAGGAAGTAAGCTATGTTGTTCAAAAACTGTCATAAAGCAGCACTGCCCATCAATGCTTTTCATGGCAACTTCATAAGAACCAATAATTACATCGTCTTGTTAGTGTGTTACTGATTCAAAAGAAACAAATATGGTTTAGTTTTAATTCTATTTTCTCTTTTGAAGTTGGATTCAGCATACCAGGATTTTTTTCGTCATCATTGTAATTCTCACTGAGCTATTTTCTTAATCTTTGAAGGAACATAAGTAACAGGGCATATAAGAAAAATATCATCCCGCTTATATGGCATATAAGGAAAGTATCAGCCTTTTAAGGAAGAAGAATAAAGTGTTGAGCACTTACTAAATTTCGGGAACTTTCCTAAGTCATTTATGTATTAATACTCATCCTTGGGGGATGGCATCAGCAATACAACAGAAATACTTTTCCTCTACAGAGATGATGATTCCACAACAATACATGGATCTATTTCCTTTATGAGAAATCTAGAAAACCAGATCAGAGCCTCCTGGACAAGCATGCAACCAACTGCATCAACCAATAGGAAAACTTATGGCACTTATTCACGAGAGCCCCTCCCCCCAGTATTGCCCAGTGCAATCACAAGATAACTCCCAACTCCCAACATCTTTCTGGAAAAGAAGACTGGAACACAAGTCAGTGTTCATACTTTGGGGAGACTACCCAAGGGAATGGTTTCTGTCTCACCTGACTATAAGCACTGGTAGGAAATGATGCCAAGTTGGGGGTCATTGAGAATAAAGATGATAGTATGCATTAGCACACACTCGCCCATCGTTTCTCCCCAAATCTCAGCTCGGTGCAACACACATGGGAGAAAATTCCCAACTTCTGATTTCTCCCTGGGGAGGAAAAGAGTTGGAGCCTATGTCCAACAATCCTTGCTTTTCAGGAAGCTGCTCAAGGGACTAGTTTCTGTTCCATCTGTCTAAGCCTATGGTGGGACCCAGCATATTCTAGATGCCTGGGAACCACTGAGAACAAAAAAGAGCTGGATGGTTTGCTGCTGTTCTAAGAACTTATGGTATAGGACACAGAGGCTGATACAACTTGGCAGCTTTTCTCTCAGGAGGAAAGGGAGAGTGGAGCTTGTGTCTAGTGTTCCAGCTTTTCTGGGGGCTGCCTAAGTGATAATTTCTGTCTAACCTGAATCAGTGTGCTATTGGGGGTCTACAAGGGTGCCATGGAGAACAAAAAAGAGCTGGGTGGCAGACAGCAGCTCCAGAGAACCTGAAGTACTATAGATAAATACAAAAGGAAGAAAGAGGTAATGAGATTCAGACAAAAGCAACTGAAAATTGAAAATTTACATGTACAAGGCCAGGGAGGAAACACCCTCAGAAAAGATTTGAGAGGCCACCAGCATCTCTAGCTGGGATGGTTGGTGAAGATCTGTCCCTATGTGAAGCCAGTAAAGATCAGGAAAGGTGGTTCTTTTTTCAGATGCTTGCATCCCAACACAAAGCCACAAGGCACATGAAGAAACAGGGAAACCAGGTCTAATTAAAGGAACAAAATACCTAGAAACTCACTTTAAAGAAACAGAGGTATATGAATTATCAAACAAAGAATGCAAAATAATCATCATAAAGATGTTTCATGAGCTCAGGAATACAATGCATAAGCCAAATGAGATATTAACAAAGATGTAGTAAATATTTTACAGTGTCAGACAAATTCTGGAGCTGAAGAATAAAATAACTGACTTGAAAAATTCACTAGAGGAATTCAACAGCAGACTTGATCAAGCAGAAAACAAGAATTAGTGAATTTGAAGACAGGTAATTTAAAATTATCCTTTCAGAGAAGCAAAAAGAGAAATGAATGAAGAGTGAAGAAAGCCTAAGGGATTATGACACACTATCAGGCATATCAATATATGCATTATGAAAGTCTCAGAAGAGAGAAAGAAGGAAATAGAAAGCTTGTTTGAAGAAATAATGGATGAAAACTTCCCAAATCTGGGGAAGAAAATGGACTTCCAGGTTCATGAATCCCAACAGATCCTATCAAGTATGAACCCAAAGATGATCTCATTGAGAAATATTATAATCAAATTGTCAAAAGTCAAAACAAAGGGAAATTTTTTAAAGTAGCAAGAGATGTATGAACTTCCATGTTCATTGCAGCATTATTCACAGTAAGCAAGAAACAGAAGCAACCTAACTGTCCACTGACAAATGGATTTTTTAAATGTAATATAGACATACAATGGAACACATTTAGCCTTTAAAAAGAAAAAAATACTGTCATATTGCTACAACATGGACCAACCTTGGAGACATTAGGCTAACTGAAATAAGCCAGTCACAAGAGGACAAATACTGATGATTCTACTTATATGATTTATCTAAAGTAGTCATTTGCATAGAAGCAGAGAATAGAATGGTAGTTGCCAGGGGCTGAAGGGAGGAGGAAATGGGAGGTTCTGTGCTATGGATATAGAGTTTCAGTATACAGAGATGATATATAGATACTGCTATATAACAATGCCCATATAATCAACAATATTGTACTATACACTTAAAAATTTCTTAATGAGTAGGATTCATGTTATAAGTTTTTTTACTACAATAAAAAAAAAACTCATCCACAGAATTCTAAGAGGTAATCAGTACATTTTTCACCATTTTACAGATGGCTAAGCTGTAGCACAAAATGTTCAAGTCACTTGCCCAAGGTCATACAGCTACTGAGTGGCACAGCCAGGATCTTAGTCCAGATTTCAGTTTAGAGACTGCATCTTAACACCTTCATCATTGCCTGTCTAGACTGCTTAGGAGATATGGCAACCAAGTACATAATTCATCACACATGTAAGCACTGGGCTCTCTCAGTCATGAACTAAGCACCAATGTTTGTAAATCATTACTCTGTGACCAAACCCATGCTAAGGACCATGAGGCATACTAAAAGAGTTTAACTCCCATCCCTTCCCTCTTGGAAACTACAGTGTATATGTAAAGTAGCATTCGCAAATTTGGATGTACATTGAAATCACTGGAGAGTTTTAAAAAATGATGCAGATGGGTGAATCTTGCCTTCAGAGATTCTGATTTAATTGACCTAGGCCACAGACTGGGTATAAGAATTTTTTGCAAGCTCCCCAGATGATTCTAATGTGCAGACACTGAGGTAAACCACTTAGAGCAAATATTAACCAAGGAGAGAAAGTCATTCCAAACATTTTTCTAAACAATCTAACAGAATAGGATTCCAGAATAAACAAGAGTGTAGCGTGACCATAGGGAAGCAAAAGAAAGCAAGGAATTATGCAACCATGAAGTGAATTCTTAGTCTTAGAGATCAGAGGCTTAAAGAAAAGGATAGACTACATTTAAAAAAAAAGCAAAGAAAGATTCCAGTGCGCTGAAGGAAAGAGAAGTTCCTCAATACTTTTTCTGCTTGTTCTTTCAGTAAAATACAGAGCTAGGCCCACCTTACCATATTCTCATTGATACCAACTTTATCAACTTTTCCATTTAAGCCAAACTGGACTTAGTGCAGCTAATGATGAACTGCTTGTATGCCAAGTGTATCCCTTGTATAAATGCCTGTGTAATGGCTAAAATTAAGAAATTGCGGCAGAAGATTGAGTGACTCCAAGCATTGTCCATTATCCAAGATTACCATGCCCACACAAAGGAGCCTATACAGATGACTGCTTAGTACAGAAAACCCAAAGCTTACTTTGTGGCCACAGTTGACCAGGGACCTTAATCAAAGATCCAGACGATCCCTGGAGTTCCTATCATGTACATTTCTAATCACAAGCAGACGCCAGATAATTATGAAGCCCCTCAGTTCTAATTCTTAGAAAACCTTCCTCTGTCTTCCTTTCACCTGCTTTCTCTGTTGCTAATTCATACTGCAGCATGAATTATTAATCTGTTTACCCATTTGCTCTATTACAAGCTGTATATGATAAAATACATTCACTGTTTGATACTATTTTGAAAAAAAACCTAACAGGCAAAATAAATTTGAGAATTGTACAACCAGTACAGGATGGAGTTATCAGAGAAAGTTGCAAGGGAACTTGAAGTTGGCACTGAAGCTGAGTGGAGTTTGAGTAGGAGGAGAGAGCACAGAACAGAAAAAGGAATGAAGGGTGGAATTAGCTTGATCCTGAGTAGAGGCAGGAATGGGACAAAGCATATGCCTTCCCTCTTGAACACAGAAGTTCCCGGGAATTAGGTTGCAGCAAGCATTGCCAGTCCCATCTGGCCCACAGCTGCTTGTGGTAATCATCCAGGTTTATCTTCTGCCAGAACAACAGAATTCCTGATGAGTGGTTGAGCTCAATAGCTCAGCCCCACTTCAAGCTTTGAATCTGAGATCGACCAATGAATGGCGTCTGAACTCCATGAGAACAATGGAACTTACTTAGTGACCACCCATCCTTATTAACATCTGCATCATACCTCCTTAATTTCTTATTAATCATAAGAAATTAATAGATTTTTATTCCAAAAACTAGAACAAATTTCTTAGAAGTATCATGCCTGGTGGGGCTCAGTTATTTCTCATCTCATGTACCAAGCATCCCTAATTTCTTTGCATCCCAATACCAGACTTATCACTCAGTGTTATACCATGAGCTGGGACCCAAAGTTATTCCCAACCAGCTTCTAGACTCAGTTTTGTGAAACAAGTTGATCCCCTGTTTTCAACCATAAACCATGCATTAAAACTTTATTTTATTCCCTAAAACATATCACCAATTGAGATGAAGCAAAGCATACATTATTTCTAATGGGAAGGTCATAAAAAACATTGCAAATAGTGTACAAAAATGGATTAAACTCATACCCTGCTTACTAAGTAAGAAATTCTACCTCCTAACCACTCCCAACATTACTAAACTGACATGAATACAAGCATCTTACTATAGGAGATACACTATCTCCCACTGAAGCTGATTCATAATAAAATGAAATGTAAGAGAAAGAACATTGAAAGAGACCTGAATACGATTCCTGATTCTGCCACAAAGTGCTTATATCAATTACCTTGAATATGTTACTCTAACTTCTCTGAACAGCCTGGTTTCCTAATTCAAAAAGTGTAAAGAGGGGACTAAAAACATGTATGGTCATTTCCAGCCCTGGAATGTCTGGATTCCTGTATTTAGACTGATTAATTCCCTGCAAACACTTTGCATGGACCTACCTGAAACAAACAATGGTTTCGAGGACTATAGGAAATCACTAGGTAAGTAGCGTTACAATGCTAAATATACTTATTCTGTCAATTTTTCACTTTTTTACACTAAATCTTCATTTTAATTTTATATCATTCTAGGCCCAACTTGCTAAAATATAATGAGAAAGCCATATCCTTGGTAGCTAATCTCCAAATAGGGCCCCCAAACGAAATACACCCCCCACTGTTCACATCCTTATGTAGTCCTCTCCCATTTCTCCCTCTTTAACCCACAGAAGGCAGCTGAAAAGAAGTCGTGCACCTTACTCCTTGGAACACTCACTCTGGGAAAGCTAGCTGTCATGTAAGAAGTCTAACTACTCTGAGATTAATATAAGGAAGCTCAAGCTAGCCATGAAGGGAGGACAAATGGAAAGAGAAACCTGAAGTGACCCAGTCATCCCAAATGAGGTTCCACATGTGTGAATAAAGAAACTTTCTTGGATATCAACCCACTTGAAACTTCAGATGCCTGGCTACAGGCCCAGTAGCCATCTGACTACAACCACATGAGAGGACTCAAACCAGAATCACTCAAATGAGCCCAAGCAACTCAGAGAATTATAAGAGGTAATAATGAATGGACATTTTGGAGTGATATGTTTTTATGGAGACTAGATCATTGAAATAATATCCCAAGGCCCAGAAATTCTACTTCCCTGTATCTTTAGAAACACTTGTTCATGTGGAAAAGAAAGCTTATAACGTAATCTCTACTGCAGCATTTTTTTGTAACAGCAAAAAACTGGGGGGAAATATCCATCAATAAAAGAATAATAAAAAGTATGGTATATATTTATTGGAACTACTAATAAACAGAAGTTAAGAAAAGTGATGTAGATCTTACATGGACAAATATGGACAAATATCTAAACTACATCATTCCATGAAAAAGATATAGAAGTTGATATTTGTATGATTTCTGTTCAAAATTTATTTTCATGTTCATACATCCAGAACATCAGAAAGAGAGAAGGTATAGACACAGTACATTGTATGGTAATAAGGGCTAAGATGAAAAATCAATTAAGGAAGGGGACAGGATTATCTAGGGAGTGCACTTTATTAATAGGCAATGAAGTACCAATAAGAAGGTGATATTTGAGCAAAGGTCTGAAGGAGGTAAAGGAATGAGTCATAGAGGAATCTGGGCAAAAAGTGTTCAAGGCAGAAGAAGCACTTTTCCTACAACACTAACTGGATAAGGATTTTATTTAGTAAGTTTGATTTAACAAAATCGCCTCTAAATTTGACATATTAATAGATTTGAAAATCAAAATTAATACAGAATACCATTTTGAAAATGTGGTGATATTTCTGAAGATGCTAAGAGACCTTTTAAGGTATCAGTATAGAAATATAAACCATCAACCTCAAAATTCCTCACAAAATTTATATTCTCAAAAATCTACCAGCGGTTTAAAGACTAAAGCAAATAAATAACCTAAGGATTTGGATTAACTCTCCAGGTGACCAAGTCCTCCAATATAGAGTGATTTAAGCATAGACATATTCATAATTATTTCTCTAACACAGGCAACCATCTATGGTTCTTGTTTCCAAGAAAAGGTCTTCACTAGTGTATGCCACACAAAACTATTCTGAATTGAATATTCAGTTGCAAATTTATAATTTTCAGGCAAAGAGATAAGCTTTGCCTAAAAGCTTTCTAAATTGCGAACAGTTTATCCCTCACTTTCATTTTCTTTTTTTTCTTTGCAGAAAGAATGTCCATCGCTATTTTTTTTTTTAATCTGGAGATTTAGATCCCAGTCCACAGAAGTTGTAAGCAAACACTCAGCTCATATGTCTGAATCAGTACTAAAAATGGCAGGCTGGGCTAATATCAATTTAAGAAGGAAGCAATTTTTAAATTTCATCTGACTTTTGGATCCATCTCACTCTTCAGGAGTTTTCTTACTGACTAAGGTGTTAAATGGAATTTCTGACTGCTTCAAATTATAAGAGACTATTGGTTCCCTCTGAATTCCACAAATCAGCAGCATTAACCCAGCATTCCCATGTGAGTCTCCTTATAGTGCTACTCTGCCCCCTGGAGGAAAAGTCCATGTTGGCCCAGTGAAAAGCCACAGGGCCCTGGGATTTATAAATGTATTTCCTCAGGTCCTAGAGTTCCTATAAGAATTTTTAAATTCTGAAAAGGGTTAACATAAACACACTGCAGATCACCTAGATGACCACCATGTCATCCCGTATTGTACCACAACTGTATTGTCCTTGTTTGGATTTATGGTCTCTCGGCAGCTAATAATATTACTTTAATTATCATGAGTTAATGAGAGAGTTGTATAGAGTTATGCTAGAACTCATTATTAACCACAGCTATTATTAAAAATAAATTTTTATAAACAATGTTAATATGATTATATTAAAATCAAAAGTAATAAACACTCAAAATTTATCCCTTCCTAATTACTTTACTATTATCTATATTCTTGTGATTTTTCCACATTTATTGTATCCGTATAGTTGAAACACATGTAATGAGGTGCTACTGCTCGTTTTTTTTCCCATTCTGCATTCGGTGACATCATGCTGGTAGCTTGAAATCAGCAAACACTACAAATCAGGACTTGATTTATTGTCTTCTGATTGTCTAGACCTAGAAAGTTGTAGAAAATGTTAATAATGGAGATTAAATTTTTAAATGTTTTGAAATTTTTTTTAATTTTAAAATTTTTTTCTGGTATTTAAAGATAATTAGCTAATTGAGCAAAAAAGTTGCTCATGTCATTGATTTAAAAAATGAAATTTCAACATACATCTTTATTATTTGCCTTTCATATTACATTAATGTAAACAAAAATATTATTCAACATTTATGTCAGAACTACACTTGTTATCAATTGCAGCCATAGATTGATTATACAAGGTACAAGAATTTCCCAAAAATCAATCAAAGCCTTTTGTAAGAATCAATTGGCTATATGAAATTTACAATAAAGAATGTGTAGTACACATTCTTTATATCACTAAATGTTTGGCTTTTCAGAGAGCTAAGAGTTAAACATTTATCAGCATAACACTGGATGTATATACATTTTAAAAATGCATTGGTATAAACCAAAGGCCAAACAATATAATGTAAATATTTTGAGTATATATTCAAAATATATAAAGATTTTGCTGTAGTAATTCAGGAGAAAAATTGGAGTCATCACATGATTTTAACAGAAATGCTAAAACCAAACATTTCTTGAACCCTAACAATAATACCATATTCAGAATGAAAGTAGAAATCTAATTTTAGCAAAATAATATCATACAAGACACTGAATTAATATTATGAAATATCTCCATTTAGGTTGGGCACAGTGGCTCATGCCTGGAATCCCAGCACTTTGGGAGGCCAAGGCAAGAGGATTGCCTGAACCCAGAAGTTTGAGACCAGCTTGGGCAACATGGCAAAACCTCATCTCTAAAATTTTTTTTTTTAATTAGCTGGCATGATGCCACACACTTGTAGTCCCAGCTACTTGGGAGGCTGAACTGGAAGGATTGCCTGAGACCAGCAGATCAAGACTGTGGTAACCATAATCATTCCACTGCACTCCAGCCTGGGCAACAGAGATTCCAATTAAAAAAAAAAAAACTCAATTCATTAAATTTTTATGCATTTATATTGAAGTTTGCTTTGAGTTTTATAGCTCTATAAGAACTATAAGCATTTATTCAATTCTGTATTCCTTTCCCCAGTGAATGAATGGGTATAGTTAATATAGGCCAGGTACTAATCTAGGTACTGATATATATTAGTGCACAAAATAGAAGAGTTTATTTGATTTCATTCATGTTTAAGTAATATTCCAATAAAAATTATAATTTAACACTGGATATTTGTATTTTTATTTAAAAATAAAGCCTATATATTACTCAAATTTTATTTTAAAACTGTTAACTTAAAAACCTTTTTCAGAAAGACAACAAATGGTCCATAGCCTGTTCACTACTGAGATGGCAGAAAAGTGACCAAACATAAAACTCAGTTGACAGCAGTAGCTAAGAAGGAGGCTAACCGTTGTTACCATTTTTCTTTCATGTGTGTATGTTTATAAATTATTCTCTTAGTCCATTTATGCTGTTATAACAAAATACAGACTGAGAAATTTATAAAGTAAAGAAATTTATGTCTCACAGTTCTGGAGGTTGGAGAATATAAGATTAAGTCACTAGCATCTGGCACGGACTGCACTATGCTTCCAAGACGGCACCCTGAATGCTGCGTTCCCCCAAAGGGAGGAATACTGTGTCCTCACATGGCAGAAGGCAGAAGGGCAAAATGACTAAATAACCTCCATCAAGCTCTTTTATAATGGCACTCATATACACTCTCCTGACCTAAACACCTCCCAAAAGGCCCCACCTCCAAACACGATAGCATTGGGGATTACATGTCCAGTACATGAGTTTTATGGGATACAGACCATAGTTATTATCAAAAATAGACTACACTCAGCCTTTATGATTTCTGAAATAATTTCATTGGTGACTAAGTCCTTACAACCTAAAAAGTTTTCCACTTTTAAGAAGATGGGTATTTTCAGCGGGGTATATTAGACAGGGTTCTACAGAGAAACAGAACCAACAGGATAGATAAACATACAGAGAGAAAGAGAGAGAGACAGACAGATAGACAGAAAGAGAGAGAGAGAGAGAGAGAGAGAGAAAGGTTTTTATAAGTTGACTCATGTGATTGTGGAAGTTTGGCAGGTCCAAAATTCAAAGAGTAGTTCAGTAAGCTAGAGACTCAGGGAAGAGTTACAGTTCGAGTCCAGAGTCAGTCTGCTGGCAGAATTGCTTCTTACTTGGGGGAAATCAGTGTTTGTTCTGTATAGCCTTTAGCTGATTGAATGAGGTACAGCCACCTTATGGAGGGTAATCTGCTTTACTCAAAGTCCACTGATTTAAACATTAGTCTCATACAAAAAATATCTTCACAGAAACATCCAGAATAATGTTTGATGAAATCTCCAAGTACCATGACTCAGTCAAATTGACCTGTAAAATTAAGCATCACAGCAAATTAATCATTTGTTGATTATTTGCAAAATACATATGAAAATATTTAGAATGTTATGATTAACTTTTTCTAGATAAGGAGTGGCAAATAACCATCAATTGAACTCAACTCTGAAAAATAATCATGCATTGGATTCCACTGTACTTAAAACTATTTTAGGTTTTTCTCTTGTCTGTTACATTAATTTTAACTGCAACAAAAATAAAAAACAAATTAAACTGAAATTATTTGACAGTAATTCAAACTCAAAAGAAAATATGTGACCAGGCACAGTGGCTCACACGTGTAATCCCAGCATTTTGGGAGGCTGAAGCAGGAAGATCACTTGAGGTCAGAATTTCAAGACTAGTCAAGGAAATATACTATGACCCTGTCTCTACAAAAAAAATTAGCCAGGTGTGGTGACACTTGACTGTAGTCCCAGCTACTCCAGAGGCCGAGGTAGAAAGATCACTTGAGCCTATGAGTTCAAGGCTGCAGTGAGCTTATTCATGCCACTATGCTCTACCCTGGGCAACAGAGCTTCAAAAAAAAAAAAGCACACAAAAAGCAAAAATAAGATTACTGAATTTGGGAAGGAACATAAAGAAATAAAATTCTTATTGCACTATCCATGTTGCCATTTTAAGCTCTTTCACTAAAAAATAAGGGCATGATGGTAAGTTAAACACACAGAGAGACACAAAAGAGATAAAGCTAAAGAATAAGACTGCCAAAGAATCTGTCAGCATGTCAAAGGAAGGAATTGCTGGGGAGGATCAGAAAACTGCACAACAGAATGAAGGCTGACTGGGAGTGATGAAAGGACTATAAAGGTTCTCAGTATAAAGAAGCAGCTAGAAAAAGAGGCAAAAGAAAAGGATTGTCTTAAGAGCATTTGACCTCTGAAGCAATAAATGTGCTGAGGTTTAGGACCAAGAAGACAATAAAGACAGAGTCAGAGGGCAGGCAATGCGTATAAATCGGTGATGGTGTATTTCCTGATGCCTTGCTCCATAAGGCCACAGGTCTCACCTAGAACCGCATGCCTTTTCCACTGAAAGCCAACTTGGCAAATGCCATGTCACCCTGCACCTTCATTTCAAAATATGCAGCTGAGAAGAATTAAAACTGGAACTTAATAGCCCAGTCATGACCAAAAATAAATTTTTAATTTTTTTGTATATATTCAATTTTCCTCTAAAATAAGACAGCTATGATCAGAACAGTGGGCTGATCATTGCTTCACCAAGATCCTCTGAGACCCTTCAACCATCTCTGCACACCCTTCCTCAGGCTGTCATGTGCTTTTGCCTCCCAAGTTCTACACACAGGACTATCTTCTACTGGGTGCTCTTGAGTCCTGGCAGAGCTTGGGCTGCAAGAGCAGAGAGCCAAAAGCAGCTGGAAGTTTACAACTGCACCTCTTGGCTTCCCTTTCCCAGCCCATGACTGGTAGGGGAGTATGGAAACTCACCTCCTCCCCTCAGGGCAAGACAACTTTAAGATGTGTCTTCCATTCAGCAATTCCCCTAAGAATTGGCTATACCCTCCCAGGGACTTTACCTGAGACTAGACCCTTACTTGGCTTCTGTCTTGCTCTGTCCTGCATCCCCCATATTCTTAACAGTTTCTCCTGGAAACACTTCCAGTAAATCCTTTGCACAGATAATTCTTGACTCAGACAACCATGAAAGATGATTATACAGTTTATATGCTTTAGGGCTTTAGGGTTCCGTCCAAACAATACATGCAAAACAAGATAAAATAAATAAATCCAAGAGTTTGTTACAATAAGCCCTTGATTCTGTAGCCAAAGTCATAAACAAACAGTGAGTTAGAGGCATTTGAAGTCCATAAAATCACCAGCGATGTCATATATGATGTCACTAGCGGCCTGAGAGTTTTAAGATGGAAAGTAATACGATGCTCCTGGGAGACCGTGAACTTTGGAGCCAAACAGACTTGGATGCAGTACTGACACAACAAATTAATAATCACATAACCATCATAAGTCTTAAATTCTGATTCTATAAAATATTAGATTCTGAATTTATAAAATGGCAATATTGACCTTAAAGAGTTTATAGAAGTAAATGAGTAAATATTTAAAGCACTTGATGTACAGTAAACACAAACTATTATTTCATCTTGCTTTCTAAAGAGAATGATTTTTGTCACAAGGAAAACAGAGCTGATTGAAGCTTCTGTTTCCCTACAGTGAAAGGCCTTAAGGTAGAGCCCTAATTAATTCTGTCACTAGCCACAAGTTTACATTTGGAAGAGAGTTCCATGGCAATTACTTTTTTTCTTTTTTTTGTCTTTTTTTTTTTTTTGACTGTTTACCGGTAACCTTCAAGGTCCTTCAAGCTTCTCTTGAATTACTGAGGCTTGGACTTATTTCACCCATTCATTTATGGTGTGATTATATCCCAGGCACTGGGATATAACAGAGATTAAAAGAATATATTCAATGCCAATAGGTAAGCAAATAAATAAGCAAAATAATTGGAAATGGTGATAAATAGCATGAGGGAAATAAACAGGGGCATGGGATGAAGTAACTCAACAGGGAGGGAAGCAATATCAGACAGACAGTCAGGAAACACCACTCTGAGGAAGGGATATTTGAGCTGAGGGAAGACAGGAGCCAATCTTGTGAGGATCCAGGAAAGAATCTTCCAGGCAGAGGGAACAGCAAGTTCTAAAGTCAGAGAGACCTTGGCAGCATTGGAACTAAAATGATCTGAATTCAGAATATTATAGTAGAAGATGAAAACAGAGTAGTCAGAAATAAGATCATGGGTGTATTAAATAGTCTGACTCAATGGAGTAAAGAGTTGGAAATACTTTGTTTTGTTTTTCCCCAATCTTTGTTTCTAAATGAATTATATCAAATCTCCCTTGCCTTCCCCTTAATGACATTTCAGGTAGAACTTTTAGCTTTATAATCAATTTCAGGTATAAAGTAATCCTGTCCAGTAGGATTAAATACAGTCTAAAACTTAACCCTCAAATGCAGTTTAATGCTCCATTCCTTCCTTAGCTAAGACTGGCCAGCACTTGCAGAGGGACAGTGTCAATTCTCCCACGTCTCCCCCTCCTCTGCTTCCCTCTTCTGGGTCTTCCCTTCTCCTTTAGGGCTAGGAACCTTGGAGAAGATAAGAGGAAATGGAAGCATGTCTCTGACTTCACTGGTGCTTCCGCTCATCCTCCTTGATTATTGATGCCCTCTGTGTCATGGATGTTCAAAGGCTCACTCTCTCCCATGGGGATTATGGGCAGACTCTTCAGAAAGCCCTGTAGAGAACACTCAGTTCCTTAATAAGACAATCTACTCAGTGGGACCTCATCCAATTCACACTGACTTCCTAACTCTCAGTGATACCTTCTGGACCTCTTGCTTTCAGCAACATGACTGAAGCATGGTTCCCTTTCACGGTGCCCACCTGGCCTATTGGAAGAACCATCATCCTGTACCTACAAAAACACCTACAAAACATCCTTTGCCTACAAAACACTGGAAGTCAATGGAGATGTGACTTCCTAATGTTCAACCCTGTTCCCCTTATTCTCATACTTTCAGCATCCTGTTTTCAAACAGGCACATGGAGGGATTAATAATTCCACTGTATAAGCAAACATTCAGCCTACAATTCAAACACCACTCACATCTTCTTCATACACTTGTCTCTGTGAGTGCATCTCTTGGAATGCCACTCCTTCAGTTGGCATAAAGCAAAAATAACCCCCTCTCATCTCATCCCCCAAAAGAAAACAAATGAGACTCTATCCACAGTACTCTCCTACAAACTGATAACTCAGTTTTTCCAAAGATCCTTTTGTTTCCTCTAGTCTAGACTTAGGTAAACTGATAAAGGACAGGTAAAGAGTTGTGCCAGGTGTGCTAATGAAATTGATGCTGTCTTTTCTTATCAAGTCATACTGGTATGTGCCTGCTGCCATTCTGTCTCTGTACAATGTAAAATTACATAGCTGTTTTTTCACTTTAATACAATCATTTTTATAGACTACAACACAAAGCTTTTTGCTTTTAATACTATCTATGTGATATACTATTATTGATAAAGGTACATCAATATGTGATGTATTATTATTGATAAAGGTTTGGTGACTATCTGCAGAAATTACCATTGAGATTCAGATACAGTAAAGCATAAATGTGCTTGCTCACTTATTCATCAGGACGTATTTATGTATTCATTACTGTGATTTTCATTCCTAGAATTTGAATACATTTCTATTTCTTCTTCAAATTAATCTCTTAATTACTCAGGGCTGATCACTAATGAACAGTTGTGTATCTAATATACTCCCTAGCTAGAGACGGTCATACTTTTTCCAAGACTCCCACCCAATCAAAGTAAAAAGAGGTGTTTTTAATTCTCTCCCCAGTTCTTTTAGAAATAATCCCTTCTAATAAATGCAGACACCTGGGAAGAGGTATAATAGGTCATTTTCTTTTTCTAATAGAGTTTCTTATTTTTGATATAATGAAGGAGAAAATTAGGTAAGCTGGATGCCTTAGTTTCATACTGTGCAAGAAAAGAAAATAGAATTGAAAAGCCTTTCTTAATTAACCACAGCTAATGTGTACAAGATGACAATAAGAAAAATTAAATGTAAGAGAGGAAAAGAAAAAGAATTGTCACTTTTTTTAGATCCTAAAAGCAAAAGACGAAGAGACACAGGAAGTCTCAAGAAACACGTTAAACCTTTATCTCTGACCGTTAGTAATAATAGATGATTAA
Organism: Tarsius wallacei; assembly: GCA_963574415.1. Taxonomy (NCBI): domain Eukaryota; kingdom Metazoa; phylum Chordata; class Mammalia; order Primates; family Tarsiidae; genus Tarsius; species Tarsius wallacei. The sequence continues at coordinate 2,537 of CAUYQG010232973.1, read as the reverse complement.
ACAAAACTATAAATTCATAAATGTATTTGCTAATGTGCCATGTATCACATATCCAGTAAATGGAGCAAACCAATTCCAAGAAATCTGTGGTCTCAATAAGTTCTAAAGAAATGATTTGCATGTTTTCACTAGTCATGAAATATTGGTACCTAAGTATCCATTCTATATGTCTATTTAAGCACAGATATAAGTAGTGAAACACAGTAGCCTAAGTCAGACAACCAGTCTGGGCACTCTTTCTCTTTCCTTAAATCTGCAGGTGCAGCAGATCAAGTTCAAGAGTAAAACATCCCTTGTTCTCAAGGGTTTACTCTCATACATGTAGACTTTGATTCTATTAAAAGTGAGTGGTGATTAAAAACCTTTGAAAACACTGGGTTGTAGTTATACAAGCTAAAATCACTTTATGTCATGTAGGTATATAAAATAGTTCTTCTCACCAGGAGAGAAAAGAAATAGATGAAAACTTTTGACATATAAGGCATATTACTTTTCATAGAAAATTTTCTATGAAAAACACATCTCTAAAACAAAAAAAAATAAAAGCTACATGAACCTGGTTTTCCTTTAATTGCTTTAATGTTTCGTATTCCAAAAGCTTTTTTTAAAAACCGTATGTGTGTGTATGTATGTGTGTACAGCTGACATGCGATATCCACAGGGAGTTGGTCTCAAGATTTCTTGTACACACCAAAATCCAAAGATGATCAAGTCCCTTATATACAATGGCATAGTATTTACATATTAACCTACATACATAATCCCATATACTTTGCTTCATCTCTAGATTACTTATAATACCTAATACAATGTAAATACTACATAAAAATTTGTTATACTGCATTTTTCTTATTTTTTTAATGTTTGAGGGTATTCAGAATATATTTTATTCAAATTTGGCTGAATCCACAGATGCAGAACCCACATATACAAAGGACCAACTTTATACACACACACAGAGAGAGAGAGAGAGAGAGAGAGAGAAATAAGAATAAAAGGTTAAGACAAAATTACAAACATGAGCCAATTTGTTTTTATAGCTTCTTTAGATACTAAATTAGAGGAATATAAATGGTCTGTGATGTTATAAACTTGTTATTGCAATAATATCAGTAACACATCATCAGTAGCCTAAGAACCATTGTTTTGATCTTAACTCCTAACTAGGAATAAATATTAACTAGTTTTTCTGGGTTATATGAAGAAAATGGCACAGGTTTTAATTTTAGTTGCCTAAATTTGCCATTCTATCTTCCTCTTGGTCTTTGCATGTGGTTTTTTTTCTCTAACCCAAATATACTTCCCTCCTCTTGGCCTAACTCCTACTCATTCTTTACGTAGCAGTATAAAAAAATCATTGCTTGTATAATAGTTTTGCTGAATGGCAGTGTGTTGGTTATGTACCTATTGTTGTTTAGCTCCAAAATCTCTTTTCTATATTATCTTATGTTATGCTTGGTCTGGGACCCTGCAGATTACATTTTCCAGACTCTTTCTGGCCAACTCAAATTTTTGTCAACAGGGAGCAATAGAGGGAGACTGGAAGGCAGAAGGAATGAAGAAGGGCTTTCCTTTTTTTTTTTTTTTTTTTTTGGTGCTCCTGACTGTATTGCCAGAACAGTGGCAATTTTCCTCAGCATCAACATTTGGCTCCAAACATCAATAACTTTAATACTTACAGATCAACATCATTACACCCCTTTAGAAATATTGACAGAAGCCAGATGTGCAAATGTCTGAGACTCAACTCTGCAGGACCCCTTATCCAAAATCCTAGGTTATGGTAACACTTTGTTCCCTTAGTCTCAGGGATGGCAGCTGCTTCCTGAAATTGTTTTATTTGGGCGACCTCTGTGGTTTGATCTTGATCTGTCAACTCTCCAGTACTTACATATTCAGTTCTCAACGATAAATTCGTGATATAGAAATTCCTTGTGTAATTTCTTTTTCCTAACTGGACCAACTGATACAGCAATTAGTACTATATGTGAGATCAGGAAACACAGCCTCAAAAAAAAAAATCCTACAGCTGATTTTGTTATGCCATTAGCCTTAAATGTTGTGCAGAAATCACTGTCAATTAATAATGAGAATATTAATCATTTTTGACATGCAATGGCATCATGTTTTACTAAGTTGTCACTTATAATAGAGTGAAAATGAGGTGCCTATAAAGCAAATGTCTTGGAAAGCAAGGGGGCTCCTACACTTGACTTTTGTTTGGTTTGGTTTGGTAATAAAAACATTTTTTAATTTTTTTTTTATTTTTAGGATGTGAGGTACAATTCAGGGGTAGGTATACAAGTGCTCATTATGCAGTTACCTGTTTTGATGACGTGTGTGCCCCCTCCCCGGCAGATTCCCACTACTACCAATCCCACCCCCACCCCCGGCAATTTCCCACTATTACCAATCCTTTTCTTATAGTATTATGATAATAGAACATAATTTTTTTATGGCTGCATAGTATTCCTTGGTGTATATGTATCATATTTTTTTCTTTATCTAATCCGTCATTGATTGGCACCTAGGTTGTG
>CAUYQG010232971.1:0-11713 GCA_963574415.1 Tarsius wallacei | reverse complement strand
GCCCTCTGACTTCTGACTTCCCAGGAGCCTCATTGGCCGAAGCCAGCAGGAGAGCAGAGGATAAGAGAGCTAGCTGGTGCAGCCATACACATTAGCGCCCCTCACCCACCCAGCGCCTAACTCCCAGGTCCTACATGGGTGGAAAGAGTGGGGCATGGCTTGAGCCCAGGAGCTCGAGGCTGCAATGAACTACGATGGCGCCGCTGCACTCCACCCTGGGCGACCGAGTGAGAGACCCTGTCTCAAAAAAAGGAGAGTGATGCAATCGGGAGAACAGCCAGACCCCTCGCTAGCCGGCACAGTGCCTTCCCCGCCCCCGCAGGCTCCCCGGGCCCCATCGCAGAACCCGCGCGCAGGCCGCGCTCTGTCCTAGCAACCCACGCTCCCTCCCTGGCAACCGCCTCCGTCCCTAGCAACCGACGGCCGGTTGCCATGGAGACCTTGGGAGGCGCGCGGCCCGAGGACCCCGAGCGGCGGCTCGGGAGCCAGTGCGCAGGCGCGCGCTGCGTCGCCAGCCTCGGTCCCGCGCAGCTGCTGCGATCGAGGCCGGACGCCGCGTGACCCACCCGGGCCGGAGCGGGGGCGCCGGGCGGCTTCTCGGCCCTTCCATCCCTGAGCAGCCGCGCCGGGGTGGCCGGAGCCCGCGCCTGGGAGGAGGCGGCCGCGTCCCGGCGTTCTCTCCTCGGCCTGGCCGGACGGTGGGAGGCGGAGCTGCCGAGTGCATCCCTGCGCCAGGCCCGGGCGAAGGGCCGAGGGCTGGCTGACGCCTGTGAGCACCCGGGGCCCGGGCTGGGGAGGAGGGTCGGTCCCGGCGAAGGCGAGGCCTCCCGCAGGCCAGCCGCGGCGGGGGCGGCTGGGATCGCAGAGCCTGGCCGCCTTCCCGGGAATCTGACCTCACCTTCTTGTGACCTTGCAGGACTCGCATTTGGGGACCGCCGCAGCCCGCGCCAACCGCACAGACTCTGCTCCACGTGGCAGGAGAGCCGCTGAGTGGCCGAGATCATGGCGCTGACCCTTCTGGAGGATTGGTGCCGGGGTATGGAATTGGACATCCACAGGTCCCTGTTGGTCACAGGCATCCCAGAGGACTGTGACCAAGCAGAAATCGAGGAGACCTTGAATGGGATCCTCTCCCCGCTGGGCCCGTACCGCGTGCTCAACAAGATTTTTGTGCGGGAAGACAATGCCAAAACTGCCCTCGTTGTGTTTGGCGAGGGTGTGAATTTGAGCACCATACCCCGGGAAATCCCAGGGAGGGGCGGTGTCTGGAGGGTGATCTGCAGAGACCCCACCCAGGATGCTGAGTTTTTAAAAAACCTGAATGAATTCCTGGACGCCGAGGGGCGCACCTGGGAGGATGTGGTCCGCCTGCTGCAGCTCAACCAACCCCCACGGTCCCTGAACCAGAATCAACCCCCAGGGAACTGGGCACAAACTTTCGGAGTGCTCCTGGGGACCATGGTGCAGATGATCTTATACATGGATTCCCAGTTCCGGAAACGTGAGGAAGATAGGGCTCGGGAGGCCGCGGAGTTTGAGGAGGTGACCTGGGCTCTAGCAGCAGGGAAGAAGGTCAAGAAAGAGCCGGGGCTTGCTGCAGGGGCAGGCTCTGCCTTTAAGGCGGAGAACCCCAACAACTGGAATGAAGGCCGAGGGTACCCTCCCAAACCTTTTGCTCGCAGGGCTGGAGCTAAGTCTCGCTCCAGGAGAAAGAAGCAGAAGAAAAACCCTAGGCAGGAACCTGTGTCCTGGAAAAAACCCAAAGGCAACCATTCCAACAGCTCATCCTCCTTGGAGGATCCTGAGGCTGGTGATGCTGAAAAGATGGATATCTCAGAATCTGTCAAGAGTAACAAAAAGCCCTGTGTGAAGCAGGAGGAGTTGGCTTTGAAGAAGCCCGTGGTGAAATGTACCTGGAAGGCCCCCAGAGACCCACCTCAGAATGCCCCAGCAGAAGCTGAGAACCCTAGAGGTGTCTTCGAGTCAGACCAAGAGGGTAGTCAGGAGAGGCCCCCAAAGAAGAAGGCCTTGGGTTGGGCCTCAGCAAAGAATCCTGCCCCCATGAGGAAGAAGAAGAAGGTGAGCCTGGGCTCCATCTCTTACGTCGTTGTCGACTCGGAAGATGCCAAGAAGAAACCTGCGATTCCAAAGAAAGGGCCAGGCTCCAGAAGGGAGGTGTCCGTTCAGAAGGCCCCTCGAGGTCCGCAACCCTCTGAGTCTCCAGCCTCAACCTCAAGGGGTCCGAAGGCCAAGCCAGAAGGCTCTCCTCGTGATGCTGCCAGTGGTGAGAATGACAAGTGATTGGGGTTGTGTCAACAAGTGGATGGGGCAGGAGAGGTGGGTGGGGGCGGAGGAGCCCAAAGAGGTGGCAGATCCAGGGGGTGATGGGGACCCCAGTGCATTGCAGGAGGTGGGTGACGTACCAGTTGAGGTTTCAGTGGGTGAGAGCCTGGACTGCCCTCCCTGGCGCCCCCGAAGGTCAGCGCTGGAGACACATGGTGGGCAAGAGGTGGCAAAACAAACCCACCGACCCATCTTTTATTGATGAGTGTCACTCTGGTCATTCTGCCATCCAGCTGAGCATCTCTCTCAATCAGAATGGAAGGGTTTGGGGTTAGGATGTTTGTCAAGTGCGTGGCTTAAAGGATGACGTTTTCTGGAGGTCTGGTTAGGGGATAGAAATGTTCAAGGACTCAGAAGGTGCTCGAAAGGGAAACATTTCCTAACAATGCCTCTCTCTGCTTCCTCTCTTGAGCTGTTCTGATTTATCCACAGAATCCAGAAAGCTTTGATTTGGGAGACCACCTGTACCAGAGCTGAAAGAAGACTGAGGAAATTCCAAGTCAGGAACAACGTCATCTCTCGTCACTGAATGAAACAAGAATTTTGACTCTTTTAGGGCCCAGTTTGTAGAGATCTGGCTCTCGGAGGTAATGATAGGTGGGGGTGGGGGAGAGGCAGGTGTGTCTCTACCCTTTTCTCTACCAGGCCTGCTTTGTCAATATCCTCCTCAGCTGACGTTTGGAGGCGGGAGAGTTGGTAAGTAGATTGGGAAAATTCTGGAACCTTTATTCCCCTTTATGCATGGACAGGGCCACTGTTATACTCATCTGTGTTCAGCCCTTTTTCCTCACCCCTGCTTCCTCCTGGGAAGGGTCGGCGGCCCTTTTGTTTTGAAAAGCCGAGTGGCCATTTTCTCCCTTCCGGCCTCTCTCTGCTGTGACCAGCGAGGCTGGTTAAGCCAACCAGGGTCTGTGATGCAGACCTGGCATTCTCGCTCTTTCCGTCTTCAGCTTCCACTCTCCAGCTATCAAGCTGGAAGATCCCAAGAGTTCGTTTTAGGGAAGAACAACGTCTGCTTAAGCCTTGAAGTTTCCGAGTTTTGGAGTCTGTTAATAAAAATGGCACTTTGATCCCTATTTGGGGTGAGCCCTCTCGGGAGCCTGTGGGGAGGAGGGGTGGCTGGTAGGACAGGACTCGGGTGTTCCTAGGTTCCCAGCTCTGATTCCATCCAGTACATCCACCTGATGGTCACCATCTTTGCAGCTGAAGACTACTTCTCACATTATAGTAAGAGGGGAAAAAAAAATCTTTAAAACTGGCTCTTAATTTCTGCCCTCTGAATTTAGACACACTGTTAGACCAAACCACCATGTCTCAGTGTGCGTGCATGTGTAGAGGAGGGCAGGGGAGCCCCGAGATAGTGGTATTCTGGGGAGTCCCAAGGCTTCCACAGAGATGTAATCCAAATCTGTTTTTCCTGTGTGTTTTTTTAAAACTGTGAACATGACTATTCAGAGATGTTGTAAACCAAACCAGTTGCATTGAAGACTATCAGAATATTACCTTGTGTCCGTAGATCAACTTGTTTTTGCACAGGCTTGAGTGAATTGTTTCTGCCACCTCTTTGCTTATAACTGAATTTCTTATAAATGTGAGTCTGACAAGGAAGGTCAGAAGTGGAGGAAATTCAGTCCTGTGCATGTCCTATATAACCAAAAGCAAGTTTCCTTTTGTAATTCACAAGCTCTCGTTCTGCTGTGATTCTTCAGTTGTGTGGTAGCAAGTAAACGTCAACTTGATACGCAGTAGTAATATTCTATCATAGAGTTTCAGCCCTTGTACGTTTTCAGGGCCTTTCTTCTGACTTCAGTTTTTGTGGTGCAGAATGTGAACAGTTGTTAGATGTTGTCAGTGATTCAACTTTAAAACAGATTTCTTGTGATGATTCATTTCAAAATCCTGGGTGAGCCTAACTGAAAATGCAGGAAAGAAGAGAAGGGTTTCCATTTGCAGCTGCTCATCTGTGTACATCAAGGTTTTCCTTGGACGTGTGCAGAACAAAACCCAGGAGTGAATGGGACTCTTTAGGTAACGAAAGCCTGCAAGTATCCAGCTTCTCATTTCAAAATCTGGTCCACTGGGGCTTCATTGTGTTAACAGATTGACATCATGATTAGTCAATGTGAATGTGTATGTGTATAATAAAGTTTAGCAAATTAAGTATCCTGCTTAGTCTCTTTTATAGGCAGAGATTGCATGGATGAGTTAATTTGAGAAAAGAATTCCCCTGCTAAATAATACACAACCCTAGTCCCCCAGCCAGACGTGAGAGGTTGTCAGACCCGAGTTTGAGCTGCAAGGATTGTTAATCTTCCACGGGAGAAGCAGCTGTTTTTCCTCTTCGCTATGGCTTTCTACCAATGGGAAAGGAACTCCCACAGATGTTAGGGTTTCTAGAAGTTTCTGGAGTAGGTAACTGGTGATGTGAATTATCTGAAAGTGCTGGTTTATTTTTGTCAGCAGTGGAAAGATGAGGCTCCTTCTCTCTCCTCCCATCCCCTCAGATAGAAGCTGAGATATTTAAGCTTCAAATTTAGTTTTCTTCTGCTCCCTTCCTCCAGAAACTTCCGAACCAGGATGGCCACTACATCAGTTACTTGGAACCTTTGTTTAAAATGCCTTTCCAAGAAATGAAAAAATAAAATGCCTTTCCAGCCAGGTGCAGCGGCCCACACCCATAATCCCAGCACTTTGGGAGGTAGAGGCAAGAGGATTGTTTGAGCCCAGAAGTTTGAGACCAGTCTGGGCAACATAGCAAGACCTTATCTCTAAAAAAAAGAAGAAGAAATTAGCTAAGTATGGTGGCACACCCCTGTAGTTCCAGTTGCTGGAGAGGCTGAGGTGGGAGGATTGCTCAAGCCCAGGAGTTTGAGGCTACAATGAGCCATGATCCTACCACTGCACTCTAGTCTGTGTGACAAAGCGAGATCCCAATTCTAAATAAATAAATAGATATATTTTTTTTAAAAGCAAGGCATGTTTGACATCCCAGCACTGTTGGAGGTGGAGGTGAGAGGATTGCCTGAGCCCACAGGTTTAAGACCAGCCTGGGCAACATGGTGAGACCTCAGGATTGCCTGAGCCCACAGGTTTGAGACCAGTCTGGGCAACATGGCGAGACCTCATCTCTACGATAAATGAAAAAATTAGCTGGGTGTGGTGGTGCATGCTGTAGTTCCAGCTACTTGGATAGCTGTAGAGGATCACCTGAGCCCAGCGTGCCACCACATTCCAGTCTGGGTGACAGAGTGAGACTCTGACTCAAAAAAATTAATAAAATAATAAAATGCCATTTTGTGGCCTCATCTGCTGAATCAGGCTCTCTTGGACGTTATATCTGAGAATCTGTGTCTTAAGCAATTTCTCCTGAGAATTTTAATACAGACATGGGTTAGAGAGCTGTAGATGGAAAATTGGGGGAAAGGGAAGTATCCTTAGGGGTCAAGGTTGGGGTTTTATAAAAGGTGAATGGAGATTGTCAGGGCGGGGAGATTAAAAGAGACCAAGAGGGAAGCTGGGATTCAAGAACAGGGAGCTAATTGAGAACTGGAGTGGGCTCACAAGAATCTGGGTAAAGGTCTAGTCATGGGGTCCTCCCTGCCCCAGCCTGTACAATGGAGAAAGCCCTATTTGGCTAAGACCTTTAAGTACCTTCCTGGGTGATAGGGTCTCTCTCTACTTATACCCGGTCCATCAGTGAAGTCAGAAAGGCCCACGTGGCCTGAAGGGGGGATACAGGGATGGGACATGCACGTTGGCTCTTTTCAAGGAAGCCTCTCAGATGACCTCTTGGGCAGAGGCAGCATTCTGTTCAGGGCTGTGCTGGAACAGGGCTGGGCACAGGCTCCCGCAGGGAGAGATACCACCAGCAGGACCTAAAGTTAAGTTTCCTGGTCCATCCATGCTGTCATTATGCCAGGTTTATCTATTTTTTAATTTTTTGAAGTTGGAGTCTCACTCTGTTGCCCAGGCTAGAGTGCAGTGGCATGCCCACAGCCATTACAGCCTCAACCTACTGGGCTCAGGTGATCCTTCCGCCTCAGCCTTCCAAGTAGCTGGAACTACATGTGTGCACTACCATGCCTGGCTAATTTTTTGATTTATTGTAGAGACAAAGTCACCAAGTTGCCCAGGCTGGTCTCGAACCCCTGAGTTCGGGCAATCCTCTCGCCTCGGCCTCCCAAAGTGCTGGGATTCCAGGCTTGAGCCACCATGCCCAGCCCACCATATTTATTGAGCATCTACTATATCACAGTCAGGAACAAGGCAAAGATTCCTGGTCTCCTGGAACTTGACATTCTGGTGAGGAGACAGACCTTGCCCAGATACAGGTAGAGGGTGGTGAAAAATAAAGCAGGAGAGGGGTGAGGGGAGTGAGAGAGTGAGCTGGCTGTTTCCTGCAGTGGTGATGGAGGTGGGGACTTTCTGGGGAGACTCCGAACAGACCTGAAGCGGGGAGGGAGGTGAGACAAACAGCTGGTGGGCACAGCCTCTCAGGCAGAGGAAGAGTCAGTGTGGAGGGAGGCAGATGCAAGGAGGCTGGTGTGGCTGGGGCAGAGCAATAGATGAGGCCAGGGAGCCTTGGGAGCCTTGGAGGCTGAGGGTGTGGGGCTTCATGGGCATGGTAAGGGTGGATTCTGGCTTTTTTTTTTTTTTTTTTTAGTACAGTAATATTTTATAATAGAGTGAAGCTGAAAATACTACATGCTAGCACAGGCAATATGATACACAACCTCTGGGGGAGTAGTCAACAGGGAAAGTGTGGCAGAGGCCACAGGTTTAGGCTAAGAGCCTTTCTATGGACTGCTGGATGGACTGGATCTGCTGCTTCAGCTGTGGGCCTTCTTTGATGGTGACAGAACAGGCGATAGCAAGCCCGGAGACCCCACAGGCCAGCCCCAGGGCCTGCTTGGAGCGCACAAACACACAGGGCACATTCTTGTCTTCACACAGCAGCGGGAGGGGCAGAATGATCTCCAGTGGCTCAGCGTCTGCAGCCATCACCATGAACTCAGAGATGCCCCTGTTGAAGGCTTTGGTGGCCTCACTGGCTCCTTTCCGAAGCTGCCTGTAGTCACATGACTGCTGAATGAGGTCCAGTAGCTTCTTGATGAGGTGGGCAAGGGGATAGGCCATTTCGGATTGCATCAGCCTCAGTCATACTTCCACAGGGAGTGCAGCAGACATCAGAGTAACAGTGCTCACCTCTGCCAGAAAGCCGCACAGTAGGGCAGATTCTGGCTTCAATGTGAGTGTGAAGGGAGCCGTGGGAGGGTGCTGAGCAGAGGGTAATAATTAGGTTCCCTCAGGAGGCCTGCTGGCGGGAAACAGACTGATAGAGTGGGAGGTTAGACTAGGAAATCTTTAGGGGTGCACAACCACGCATCCAAGCAAGTGGCCTAGCTATAGGAAACTCCACACCTACTTACCTATCAGGTTCTTGCCAGATACACGTGCAGCACTGCAGTCTGTCTATCCAGGATGCTTGCAGTCTGTTGAGAGCGGACCACCAAGGCAGAAACTAGCTTAGAGACTCCTGGTGCCTGCACAGCCATAGTCAAGGTTGACCTATGAGAACCATAAATCTTCACTGTAATACTATTCTTGTAAAATTACCCTAGGGGAGCCTCCCACACCCATCATTTGGCGGACACCATGACAGTACCAGTGTGACCCTATAAGGCCTGACATTCCCCTGCCCAAGACCACCTGCTTCTAGGAAGAGCCCACCACTAAACTCGCTCCTCCATACCCCTGAGAATAAAAGTTTTAGCTCATTAATAGTTGGGTGCAGAAGCAGGAACTTTCTGTAGGCTGTTTCTGCCCGCTCTTCTCTCTTGGGAGTGATCTTTTCTTTGCTTAATAAAGCTACTTTCTTATTCTGCTTCTCTGTTTGTAAATTCCTTCAAAACATGAACACAAGAACCCGCCATTGACCCGTCTCACACCGGGAGGAGCACCCCTTCTGCTGGTAATGAGAACGCGAAGGGTGAGACGGAGGCCGGGAGGCCAGTGGGGGGTGATGGTGGCTGGACCAGGGAGGCCATGGAGGCTCTAAAAAAAAGCTGCCCATTATGAGCTCTGAGTAGCAGGTAGGTCAAGGAGAAAGACATGGAGCATACTGATTTATTTTTTCACTTATTTTTTTTTTTAACATTTTCATTTTCAGGTAAAATAAACTTAGGATGAAGTGCACAAATCTCAGGTGAATTACTTGATGAATTTTGACATATGCAGAGGTACCCGTGTAACCCACCCCTCTAACAGGATACTGTCATCCTGGAAAGGTCCCTTGTGCCCCTTCCCAGTGAGTCCCTGCGCCCTAGGATTAAATGGTGTCTTACAGTGTACAATTTTTTTGTGTCTGTATTCTTTCAACATAATGTTTTTGAGTTATATGTATGCACATTCAGTTGTTTTTTGACTACTTGCTATGGTAAAAAAGTAATACATCTATATCCTAAAAAATTATTAGTGACTGGGCACAGTGGCTCACGCCAGTAATCCCAGCACTGTAGGAGGCAGAGGCAGCCTGAGTCCAGGGGTTCGAGACCAGCCTGGGCAACTTGGCAAGACCTCGTCTCTACAATAAATCAAAAAATTAGCCAGGTGCAGCAGCACGCATGGTTCCAGCTAATTGGAAGGCTAAGGCAGAAGAATCGCCTGAGCCCAGGAGGTCAAGGCTGCAGTGACTGTGAGCATGCTACTGCACTCCAGTCTGGACAACAGAGTGAGAGACTCCAACTAAAAAAAAAGAAATTAGTGTAGTAGAAGCCTGTTGGCTCTGCCCTCCCTGCATTCATTCCCTTTTCTTCTGGTAATTTCTCCACTTTCCTCAGGAGAAAGACACCTCCCTCCTCCAGACCTCCTTTTTGACATCCTGGATCTGTCAGTTTCAGAGATGTCACATGACTTGGGTCCAGCCAATCAGAGCGTCCCATCTGCCAAGCCATGGTGATTGGTCCAATGAGACTCCTGGGATTTTTATTGGACTTCTTGGGAATAAACCGCTCTCTTTCTTCTGGATGCCCTTCTAGTAGAATGTAAGCCTGACACTGATGCAAAGACCTTGAGGCAGGAGTATTTCTGGTGTGTGGGAGGCTAGCTTAGCTGGAGCAGAGTGAGAAGGAAGGAAAGTGGTAGGAGGTGAGGTTAGAGAGGGTGGACTTTCTGAGCCCTAGGCAGTGGAGAGGAAGGCAGAGCCAGGAAAGAGAGAATATTGTCTATATTATGTGAGAGCCTGGATTCAGCCATGCCCAAAAGCCAAGACTCTTGGACTTTTTGGTTACATGAATCAATAAATAGAAAATTTTTCCTTTTTTTTTTTTGCTCTTCTCCTTCCAACTCCTTATAACAGTCTGAATTATTAATAGGTTATTTCACAATTGAAATAATCCTGATTAATGAAACTACTAATGGGAGTACAGTGAAGACTTAATCACAGTTCCACCCCAGACGCGAAGTCTTCATCACCAGAGGAAGTTGTAGTAATTTCTTACTTACTTTCTTTCTTTCTTTCTTTTTTTTTTTTTTGAGTCGAAGTCTCACTTCGCTGTCCAGGCTGGAGTGCAGTGGCACGCTCATGGTCACTGCAGCCTCGACCTCCTGGGCTCAGGCAATCCTTCTGCCTCAGCCTTTCAAGTACCTGGAACTACAGATGCACTCCACCACGCCCGGCTAATTTTTTGATTTATTGTAGAGACAAGGTCTCACCAAGTTGCCCAGGCTGGTCTTGAACCCCTGGGCTCAAGCAATGCTCTTGCCTCAGCCTCCCAAAGTTCTGGGATTACAGGCATGAGCCACTGCACCTGGCTGTAATAGTTTCTTGTGTATTCTTCCAGAGGTGCTCTATGTAGATAAAATACTTACAACATTTGCATGCAGATATATTTCTCATCCCTTTTTTCACACAAATGAAGGAATACCATAATCATTTTTCTTAACCTTGTTTTTCACCCAATGTATCTTGGAGAGTGTTCCAGTTTTCATTTTCTTGCCGCAAAATGTTAGAAACCTCACCTAAAATTAGCTAAAGAAGAAAGAAATTTCTTAGCTTGTGTTACTGAAATGTCAGGGGAGTGAGTGGCTTCAGGTATGTTTGTATCCAGCTGCTCAAAGAAAAGCCCCAGGAATTGGGCTCCTTGCCACTTTGAGCTCTGTTCTCTCCATATTGGTGTCATTCTCAGGCTAAGCTCTCCATGGGGTGACTAAAGTAGCTACCAATAGGGTAAAGCTGCTAGATCCTTAAAACTCCCAGTAAAAGTGGATGTCTTTTCACGGTTCCAGTCAAAGTCCCAGGGAAGACTTCTGATAGGCTGAGTCACTTGTCTAGCTTCAAACCAAAGTAACTAAAAGAACACAGTGCTCTGATTGGCCAGCCTGGGTCACATGGCTGTGACAGTGCGTATAGGCCACTTAATTGGCAGCTAACTCTTCCAGACTTAAGTGGAAGAAGAGAGGGCATTTTTCCTAAAGGGAAGGGATGCAGAGAGGACAAAGTAGTTAACAAATGACTCCTATAGAGATTTGGGACGAATCTTCAGTCTTTTTGTTTGGAGTGGAGGCTTGGGAAGACCCTGAAGGGCAGGCCCCAGGATAGAGACTGAGTGGTGGGTACAGGTGTGGCCACTTGTCCCAGCCTGCTTGAGTTTGTTCCCAGCTCCCCTCTGACTGTGTGATCTTGGGCAAGTCACTTCCCTTCAGTTTCACCTGCAAAATGGGACTTCTCATGTATTAACCTCAAGAGTCCTTCCAAGGTGGAGAGAAACAGTCTTCAGTAACAGGGAAAGGCGTCGAATCTTTAAAATCTTTTAAGACAAGCACCATAACTAGAAGGAAACAGGTGTTTTAAGCTGGTTGTCTTTAGGGAGAAGAACTAGGTGGTGGGAGAAGAATCTATTTTACTTTTCAGTTTTCTTCTTTTTTACCTGTTGCATTTTTGACCATGCACATCAATTCTTTTTTTAAAAAGCAATCTTTATTTTATTATAAAGATGTAGGTTGGGTGCGGTGACTCGCGCCTGTAATCCCAGCGCATTGGGTGGTGGAGGCGAGAGGATTGCCTGAGCCCAGGGGTTCAAGACGAGCCTGGGCAAATTGGTGAGACCTGTGTCTACAATAAATAAAAAAATTAGCTGGGCGTGGTGACATGCGCCTGTAGTTCCAGCTACTTGGAAGGCTCAGGTGGAAGGATTGCCTGAACCCAGCAGGTCGAGGCTGTGGTGACCGTGAGCATGCCACTGCACTCCAGCCTGGGCAACAGAGTAAGACTCCAATTCAAAAAAGAAAAATGGGGGTAGGGCAATTAATCTAAGAGGTAGGGCCATTTTTTCCTTTTCTTTCTTCTCCTTTTTTTTTTCAATGTTTGCAT
>CAUYQG010232970.1:0-12646 GCA_963574415.1 Tarsius wallacei | reverse complement strand
GAGAACATTTTGATGACATTCAGGACATCAAGAATAATACAGCAACAGATCTTGATGGCTATTCCAGAAAAAGAGTTCAAAATTGCTTTGATGGGTGGACTAGGTGCTGGCATCAGTGCATAGCTTCCCAAAGGGAGTACTTCAAAGGTGACCATAGTGATATTTAGCAATGAGGTATGTAGCAGTTCTTCTAGGATGAGTTCACAAACTTAATTGTAAGATCCCATATTGCAAGACTATAATAACGAGACAACACAGAAATCCAAAAAGCTATCTTGACAGTAACCTTCAAACTTTCCTGCCAGGGTGCTGATTCAGTGTCCTCCCTCCACCTCAACCCACAGAGAGTGTGCAAGCATTCTCAGATCCCAGGACACAAGAACAGGACCAAGAGGGGCTTGTTGTAGGCCAAAAAAAAAAAAAAGACTATTTTGAAAAAGACTTAAAAACTTGGATTCTTTTGTAGCTGAGTTGGGCTAAATGTAAAAGCTGCTTGAATTTAAAAGTGTACATTCTTTCTTTGACCATTCCTTGCTTTTTTAGAATAATCTTGCTTGACTAAAGTTTCAAAATACCTCCGTTATCATTACCTAGTTTCTGCCAAGGTGACCATTGACAGATTCCCAGACAAGCAGGAGATGAATGTTTGCTCATGCCTCCAGGAATTTCTCCTCCCTGGACCCAGGAAAGGAAAGATAAACCTTCTAAGTATTTAGACTATGTTTTCCTTTTTTCTTCCTTTAAGAAATCACCACTTATTTCTTATGATGAATTTATGTTGTTAATTATAAGTTGAGAATGTTTAATGTTACAAACTGTGTCTTAAAAGACCAAAACTCCCTGTATGAATAACAGATCATAACAGTCTGGAAAGTACACAACCCCAATTGTTACAAAGAGTTTACAAAATCTTAAATGTCATGAGTGATGATGTACAGATGTAACTGAATCTTAACCACAAGGCATGTAGCTGATGTTAATCAATAGCTGAGACCTATGGGCTATACTTCAATTTACTATAAATACAGAATGTAAAACCTAGTAAGGCGAGCAGACTCTGGTGAGTACCATGAGTTCTGTCTCTCTGAATTCTGAATTCAGAAATAAACCTCTGTCTTTCCCGTTTTCTGCCTTTCATGGTTATTAGCCGAAAGAAAAAGCAGATGTATTGATCAGACCATTTCATCAGGTAACCACAGCAGGACCCAGATCATTGGGGATTGTCCAATGAAGACACCCAGCAACTGCTAGAGTGGCCCTTTCACCCCAAGGACTCTCCATGATAGGTCCCTGCCAATCGGGGCTATTGCATCCTACAAACTGGTAAGAAAGAGGTCCTGACTGGATCTATCAAGTGGACACGCTTTTAGTTAAGCCAAACCGGATCATATGCTGGGAGAAGGGGACGATGTCCCATCTGGGCTTCTTAAGCCAATCTGTAGGTGCCAGAGAAATGCTGAACCAACCCATCAGTGCTTAGGAAGGCCTTCTGTATTCTGTATTCTGTAATCCCTAGGGTTTTTGTTGGGGGAGGACTAGCTAGCTCTAATTTCTGTTTGAGGCAAAGCTTTACTAAACTAGAAGAATAAATTTGTACACATGGCTACAGATTTTAGTAGGTGTGATCACTTTAACAACAGTCATGGCCTGTTAAATGTTTGTACTGTTTGAATTGTGTTGTTTAAATCTGTTTTTAATTAAGAGAATTGGCGGCAGTGATACTGAATAGGGTAAAGGGGGCTACCCAGGGTACTAACTCGGGCTCAGGTCCAGCTCAAAGATAAGAGATACTCTTCCCTTCAGTTTGTGAAAACAGGCACTCTGGGGTGACTGAATGTCTCATAAAGTTATCAGGTGAGTTGTCCCCATGGTGTGCAAGGACCTCATAGGGAACATCACAAACATCTTGTCTGGGAACCATGTCTTATCTGGAGGGCATGAATAAGGATAGGTCATCTGGCACTCTGGGGCCCCCATGATTGCCTCCAGCATTCTATGAGAAAACCAAGACATATAAGAGGAAGAGAGGCCAGGCTTGGTGGCTCAGCCTGTAATCCCAGCATTTTGGGAGGCCAAGGCAAGTGGATTGACTGAGCTGGCAGGTTTGACCCCAGCCCCGACAACTTGGTGAGACCTCGTCTCTACAATAAATAAAAAAATTAGCTGGGTGTGGTAGCACGCACCTGTAGTTTCAGCTACTTGGAAGGCTGAGATGGAAGGATCTCCGGAGCCCAGCAGGTCGACAATGGGGTGGCTGTGTGTGTGCCACTGCACTCCAGCCTGGGCGATGGAGTGAGACTCCAACTCAAAAAAAAAAAAAAAAGAGAGGAAGAGAGATGACTGTTGGTGACAGCCAGCAGGTGCTCTAGCCACAAGCAGCACATTCTTGACCCAACACATTATCTTTGGCCCTGAGACCAGGCTTAGCCACCAATCCCTCACTGTCTCTCTTCCGGAACTTTCGGTCATGGTCCAGTCTCCTCCTTTAGTTTTACTGCTTGTTTTATATTTGAAAGAAGTTCAAAGCTGGGTGCAGTAGCTCGTGCCTGTAATCCCAGCACTTTGGAAGGCTAATGCAAGAGAATTGCTTGAGCCCAGGGATTTGAGACCAGCCTGGGAAACTTGGCAAGACCTCATCTCCACAATAAATCAAAAAATTAGCCAGGCATGGTAGCACTCACATGTAGCCCCAGCTACTTGGAAAGCTGTGGCGGAAGGATTGCCTGAGCCCAGAAGGTCGAGACTCCGTGATCATGCAACTGCACTCAAGTCTGGGCAACAAAGTGAGACTCTGACTCAAAAAGAAGTTCAAAGGCATGCCAGATTTCCTACAACTCCAACTGGTTAATATCAAGGCCTATGGTTGCACACATTTTAAAGGTGATGAACAAATTACAACTAGGAAATTTCAGAACTCAAATGGTTAACCTGCAACTACAGGGTTAAATAGAAGCCTATAAACTCTATTTCTATCTTTTCTTTTTTGCCTTCTTTGAATTTGCTGGTAACCAAGCTACTGGTGTTAAGATAAGCTCATTGTGTCAAGTTTAAAGGAGAATTTTATTTTTGTATACAGTTCAGCCAGTTCTAACTAAAATGTAAACATTGAAAAACTCATTTGAAACTGAAGAAAAAAAGAGGTTAAAAAAGTTTTAAGGCCGGGCCTGGTAGCTCAGCCTGTAATCCCAGCGCTTTGGGAGGCCGAGGTGAGTGGATTGCTTAAGCCCGCGGGTTTGAGACCCACCTGGGCAACTTGGCGAGACCTCATCTCTAAAATAAATAAAAAATTAGCCAGGTGTGGTAGCGCGCGCCTGTAATTCCGGCTACTTGGAAGGCTGAGGCGGAAGGATCGCCGGAGCCCAGCGGGTCGAGGCTGCGGTGGCCAGGAGCGGCCACTGTACTCCAGTCTGGGCAACAGAGTGAGACTCCAGCTCAAAAAAAAAAAGTTTTAAAAATTGAACTGCCATGGAAACTGCTTTATCCTAATTTTGGTCCACAGCCTTTATTGAATTGCCTAGTGGGAAAAGCAAAGTTTAGTCATGCAAACAGGTTCCAATTTTGCCAAGAATATAATTTGGATTTGGGTGTCTTTTGTAGAATGGTGAGTTTGTTGCTGTTTCATGGCTGGAGTTCAGAAGTAAAGTCTGTTTAATCTTTGTGTGTATTTACATTTAAGTGTGTTTACATATATGTACATGTTATGTGTTTTGTCTAGCATGCTATCAAATTGGCCTATAAGTAAATGAGTACTCATAAATTAAGTAAGTAAATCTAAATGCTTTCTGTTTTCATGTGACTTTAATAATCTTCGGTAAATAAAAATGACTTTAAAATTATCAATAAAATCAAAGTGTCTTTTAAATTGTCAGCATACATTTTTGTCTAGATCTACTAATTAGGTAAGTTTTACATTTTCCTCTGCTGGATATTTTAAAGTACCAAGGTTTGGCAAGAGGGTTGTAAGATTATAAACCTAGACAAGACCACAATAATTTTTACTTGTGTAATTTTTTTTGACAAGTAAGGCTCATTTAATAAGGTTGTTGATTCAATGAAAGCAGCTAAATCTTCTGTGTTGTCAGTAAAACGCCCATGTATTTAACTTTTTTTTTTTTTTGAGTTGGAGTCTCACTCTGTCACCCAGACTGGAGTGCAGTGGCTGCTCCTGGCCACTGCAGCCTCAACCTGTGGGGCTCTGGCAATCCTTCCGCCTCAGCCTTCCAAGTAGCCGGAACTACAGGCGCACACTACCACGCCTGGCTGACTTTTTTTTAATTTTATTGTTACTTAGGTAACATCTAATGTTCACAGGTTTTAAAAATGATCAACCAGGAGATAAATAATGACTAACCTTGTCTAAAATATCAGTTATTTTAATGAGTAATTAAGCAAAATGCTATAAATGAATAAATTGAGTAAATATGGATGAGATAATGTTTTGGGGTAAGATTTCCATGTGATTTGAGAATCTTAAAATTATTTTAAAATCTCATTAAATGTCTAGGTCACTTTTAACTAAGAAAGAATTATAATATAGAAAAACATGTTACTAAAATTATGTAAAAGGTTTCATCTATAAAATGGTAATATCTGACAATTCAGAATTTCTTGCTTCCTAGGTTTTCACTTAAATTTAAGGTTATATGTAATCTGGGGATTATTTAAAGGTTATTTATAGAAGAAGATAAAGAGAAACCAGTAAGTAGAAGAGAGAGATGTGAAGAAAGTTATGGGGCTAAAGGTGTATTTTGGTAAGGAAGGTTATAAAGAAAAGAGAATAATTTTGTATAAGAAAGGATCTTGTATGATAAAATTTTGTCCTAAAGTAAAATGACTTGGTATTTGGGAAAGAGGGAAGTATAGGGCAAAACAGAAAGTTCAAGCATATCATCAATGGTATGTATAAGTCATGATAAGGTTTGTGAAGGGGAATTTATAAAAGGAATTTTGTACATGATTAAGTTGTTTATAACTTTTTTCACTAGTTCTAACTTTTGTGGCCTGATGTTGAATGTTTTATCTTGAAAAGTTCTTGATTACTTAGAAAAACTGAGCTTTAAAAGAATTAAAGTTTTTGTATTCATGTAACTTTTGATATTGCTTTTGAGGTTTGTTGCCTTGGTTGAAACTGAGCCTTTTATATCTTTAGTAAATGTTCTATCAACTAATCCTTGTGTTGTTAAGTTACAGGGCTTTGACTCCTGGGCCTGGAAAAAAAAGTAACTCTTGCTAAATTCCACTAGTCAGGGCCTCATCTTTAGGCCTAGGAGAAAGTGACAATCAAATGAACTGCCTTTATGAGATTTGGTGCCAAAAAATTAAAGTGATTCAACTTCTCTACACCCAGTGACTACTGCAGAAGAGGTGGGCATGTGAGACTATAAGAACTAGTTTTTGAAAGATGAAATTAATCCAGAGTTGTCTGCAGATTAAGGCAGGCATCCCCCAGGAACATTGGACCAGGCCAGTCCTCATGAACTCTGAAATAACTCTCATCTTTACACTTGCCACTATGTTATCTTTATATGTATCTTATAAATGCTATGCCAGATACAGGAAAAAAAGAAAAAAATCAAGGGCCTGGATCATAATAGCTTGTAATATGGATCTAATCCAGGATGTTTTTTTCAGATTAAACTCTAGGCCTGACTCTCTTTTGCCTTTACACAATTGGATATAAAATCAAGTCAAACCATGTCCTTTCCCCATAATCCAGCATCACTGATGCAGAAACTACTGTCACAAAATAGACAATTCTAGGAATATGCTTCCTAACTCCATGAGATCTTGCTAGGTAAATGGAATAGACTACCCTAGGAATGAGCCTTCTTAGTGATATGGGACCCCCTGCTATTAAGAATGATGTGTAGTTACTGAGAAAACTGAGGACTGAACTTGACCTTTTCCTCATACACAAATTCCAAACTAAAAGGCCTGGGCAGTAACTGCCAGAACTCACTAAAAGTGTTTTATTACCTGATTACCCTAAATACTAAATTTGTTTTTCAACCTGACTTTGGCATAGCACCATACAGCAGATTTAAAAAAAAAAAAAAAAAAAAAGGCTAACTAAAAATCCTGTAATAGAAATCATGAATATAAATGACAGTGGAAAATGTTATAGGTTAAAAAGAGGCCATTTTTGGAAACACTTAAAAATATATATACTTTTGTAGCTGAGTTTGGCTAAATATAAAAGCTGCTTGAATTTAAAAGTGCACATTCTTTCTTTGACCCTCCCTTGCTTTGTTCGAATAACCTTGCTTGACTAAAGTTTCACAATACCTTCCTTATCATTACCTAGTTTCTTCACAGGAGATCATTGACAGATTCCTAAGGAGATGCACATTTGCTCATGCCTCCAGGAATTCTTTTTTCCTGGGTCCAGATAAAGAAAGATAAACTCCTAACTATTTATAACATGTGGTTTTTTTTTCCTTCCTTTAAGATGTTACCACTTATTTCTTATGATGAATTTATGTTGTTAATCATTAGTTGAGAATGTTTAATGTTACAAACTGATTGTGTCTTGAAAGACCAAAACTCCTTGTATGAGTAACAGACCATGATGATTTGGAAAGTACATACCCCAATTTGGTACAAAGAGTTTGTAAATCTTAAATGTCATGAATGACAGTGCAGATGTAACTGAGTCTTAACCACAAGGCATGTCACTGATGTTAATCAATAACTGAGACTGATAAGCTATACTTCAATTTGCTATAAATACAGAATGTAAAACCTAATAAGGTGAGCAGACTCTGGTGAATACCCTGAGTTCTGTCTCTCTGAATTCTGAATTCAGAAATAAACCTCTTTCTTTCCAGTTTTCTGCCTTCCATAGTTATTGACTGTGAGAGCAAGCAGCCAATTGATGACCAGACCATTTCAGGCTCAGTGAGATGCTGGGATGGGGATTGTCCTTGGGCCAGATGAAAAATAGAAGCAGAATCTGGAACCAAGGAAATCCCAGAAAATCCAGACTTTGGGTGTTTTACCAAGACTGACAGGGCTAGGCATGGTGGCTCTGCTATTATCCCAGAATTTTGGGAGATTGAGGCAGGATAATCACTTTAGGCTAGGTGTTTGACACCAGCCCGGGCAACGTAGTGAGACCTTCTTTGTACAAAGACAAAAAAATACAAAACTAGCCAGACATGGTGATATGTACCTATAGTCCTAGCTAATCAAGAGGCTGAGGCAGGAGGATCACTTGAACCCAAAAGTTGGAGGATCCAGTGAGCTAAAATCATACCACTTCATGCCAGTTTGGCGAAAGAGTACAACTCGGTCTAAAATCAAACAACCACAAAACAAGACTGACAGAAGGAGTGAGGCTGAGATGAGACACCTGGAGAGCATAGACCAGCTTTGAACATTGAATCCTGTGTTTCCTTCTGTACTCTGTGCACACAACCCTCTCCGAGCGTGGATAGAGAAACTGAGAAATACACAAAGCTCTGAAAACTCCAGAGTTCCTCACTCAGTAACTTCATGGATGATCATTGTGGGCTGGTGTATGGAGTATCTTGAAACTGTGCAGAGCAGCCCCAATAGTCAGAGGTCAAAATCAAGTACATCTTGATTGCACATCAGGAAACCACAGGGGCTACCTGGAGTTTGGGGCTGGATCTGAAATAAGGCCAGGAGAAGCCTTGGCACCATTCACAAGACCTCCAGTGCTCCCTTTACTGCAAAATTTAGGCAAGGACTTTGCCCTTGTTCCCCATGCCCCTTTGGGGACAGGGAGTTGAGATACTACAGACACTTCATATGGTTCATTCTGCAGGAGGTGGAGGTGCAGAGGAAGATGCTCCTGCAGAAGTTTCCAGGACACATCAAGGGAAGTGTCAGAATTTTAACCTCATAAGAAAACAGAGTTAAGTTTTGTGAGGACATTAAAATATAATTATAATAGGAAACCAAGAACATTATCTGCCTTTGGACTTAGGGAAAAGTGCCCTTGGTGTGTAAATGATGAAATTTTGGGCAACTCTGTAAAGGCCACCTATAGGTGTAAAAAGGAGTCTCCTGCTTACTTTATAAGACACCTATTTCCAAATCTTTGCAGCATTTAACCAGTATCCTCATGATAGTAGAATTCTTTATGCAGAGAAAGAATTTCCATGGAAACCATAATAGAGATTTTGGTTATATGGGTTAATAAAATTGTTATAAAATTGTTTGGTGAGTTTATGTCATTGTTAACCACATGCTCCTAAAGATCACATGTTGCACAGGTGTTTTGTTCTTTCACCTCAGGTCAATTCACTTTAGTTTTATTAATCAATTTTTTATTTACTTTAGATAAAAGAGAACCTGTATTACTATGTGCGGTACAGATTAGAAATACAATTTCTCAGGCAAAACTTATGTTCCCAGCTAACAGGTCTGAATGCTTTCTCTTGTAGTCAATAGAAATGAGAGGCAGAGTCTGGAGGAGAAAGGAGTTTACTTCTGCAACTAGGTTATAGGGAGAGGGCTGGTATGGTCACCAAACCCACTCAAAGGCAGTACAATTTCTTCCCCTATTTATGTCCCATAGTTTTTACCGCCGCCCCTAGTCATTTTAATCATTACAGTCACTACGTATATGGCTCAGAGTTGTCCTGCTTGTTTCAAGGTTTCCATCTATATGACGGAAGACATTTTTAGTAGCCTCTTCCTGGTACAGGCTGCTCTTTTGCCTGGGTTATCTCCAGGGCATATTTAAAAATACATGTGCTTTTCCCCAGTGCCCAGGGGAGCACATTCTTTATTCTAAAGTATTTAGCTTAGGAATTATTTGGGGGGACTTCTAGCACACATTGGCTGGCTACACCTAGACCTATGTTACCAAATCTGCATTTCATAGTATTTCCAGGAGATTAACATGCACAATTCTATTAGTAAAAGAATGAAAGTTTACATGAGTGTATTGATTTAACAAAAACATACAGTTAATATTGTACCTTCCAATGTATATGCATCTTATATCTCAAAAAAGAACTAGAAAATAAAGTAGGGGCGGGAAATGGGTTGAAGTATAAAAAACAAAAATGGCACATGATTAGGAGTTGTTGAGGCTGCATGACAAGCCAGTTATATTATTTTGTATGTGTTTAACATGTTCTGTAATAAAACTCTTGTCTAAAATTGATCTATAATGTTAGCTCTTAAGATCTTGGTTACCTTTGGAAGCAGGGAGCAAAAAAGTGGTGTGGAGGGCATAACTGAAGTTGATTCTATTTCTTGGCTACACAAGTGTATTTGCTTTGTAATAATTCATAAATCTTTACATGAATGCTTGGAGCATGTATTTTTCTGTGCAATTTATTTTCATGAAATTTAAATATTACGTATTTGCACAAAAAGCCTAACTCAGTATCTCAGAAAAGTACCAATGTTTTGTTTTTTTTCTAAGGTGAAACATATTCACTCAGGGCATCATTACGTGGATATTAATAATCTGAAGAATTTACTCGTATCCTAACACTTGAGTAACCCCCTAAGTCTTTCTATTTGTAACTCAATACAGTAGAAGCATGGTTTTGATTTTTAATAATGAAACTTTTTTCCAACAAAGTCCTCCCTGACAATGATGCTCACCAAGGCCAGGACACCAAGCCCTGCACATACCAGGACAGTTGTGGGCTGGGTTGAACCAGGAGCAAATGGGTAGCATAGGTCGATTCTGCAAGGGATCCAAAGTAGGATGTACAAGTAGGACTGTAAGGCCACAGCTCAGCAGCAAACATTTTTGCATTCATTTGGGAAACCATTTGCCACTGGGTTCCCAATAGATGTTGATTTAAAGCAGTGGGTTGAGACATTTTAAAGACTGAACATCGTCGGGCGTGGTGGCTCATGCCTGTAATCCCAGCCCTTTGGGAGGCCGAGGCGAGAGGATTGCCTGAGCCCGGGGGTTCGAGAACAGCTTGGGCAACTTGGTGAGACCTCGTCTCTACAATAAATCACACAAACTAGCTGGGCATGGTGGCATGCGTCTTTAGTTCCAGCTACTTGGAAGGCTGAGGCGGAAGGATCACCTGAGCCCTGCAGGTCAAGGCTGTGGTGGCCGTGAGCGTGCCACTGCACTCCAGCCTGGGCGACAGAGTGAGACTCCAACTCAAAAAAAAAAAATTTAAAAAATAAAGCAGTGGGTTGGGTTTTGCTGCAAACTGTAAATACCTGGAGAGCTTAACTACACTGTTGCCTGGGTCCCCTTGAGGAATTCTGGCTTAATTGCTTTCTTGCAACTTGGACTTAGGGAATATCAAAGGCCCCCCAGGTGATTCTAATAAGCAACCAGGCTGAGAAGCCCTGGTGCAAGTTGATAGATGCATCAGCTGTGGGCATTTTCCACTGTGCTGTGGAGATATGTCCCATGGTTGCTCCTGAATTTGGGTCCTTGAAAAACAGCTTTGTCCTGTCAGAATGAAAGGATGATGTCAAGACTTATATAGCTGTTCAGCCAAACTGCAGTAGCAGAAAATGTGTTCTCAGCACATGTGTTCATGTCACTTGCTCTTAGAATGAGAGGTTGTTTGAGGCACAGTAGTTTGCTTTAGTTTGTGTTTAAAATAATAAATAGCTCAAAAAGAGATTTAAAAATGTGCAGACATGTGGAATGCATTATAGGTATTTTCAGATACCTCCTACGATGAGAAATGAAGAATGTAATGTTGGGTCTTGATTTCCACAGCTCAGCTTTTAGCTATTTCCCCATATTATTCCAAGTCCTTCCAAGACATTTCAGAAGCATTCTCTGGAGTGATTATTCTCAATGGTAAGGAGTACTAGAGGGACGAGAATCTCACAAGAATCCCGCTTCTACTGCAGAAGTGTCGCTCTCCAGACCCCCAAAGGCCTAGGGAGGTGGCATGAATCATATGGTCTATGCAAGTGCACGTGCTTTGCAGTCAGAGTTGATCCTGTGTCCTAGGCCAACTTCTTAGTAGCTGTGGAGATATAAACAAGTACCTTCACTTGGAACAGTTTATCTAAACCCCATATTGCAGAAAAGGCATCATGATAATAAGTGGAAAATGGTAGCAATTCTTCATCCCTCCCTGTATCTATGTACCTTTTGCAATGTATTTTCACAGCTGCTCCCATGAAAAGGCAGTCTGTGTCTCAAAGATTGGTTCTTGTTGGTCATTTTTGCTCTGGACAATAAAAAGCTGTGAATTTGACAATGTGCTAGTTTTAGGTCTAGGCTGAACAGTTCTTAACTGCTTGTACTTTTTTTTTTTCCCAGAATCCTGCCTTCTACATGAGAACATGCCCATGTAGCCTGCTGGGGAGTGAGATGCCATGGGGAGGAAAACTAAGATGTGCTAGTTGACAGCTAGCTCACCCCCAGAAGCCGAGATACCCTTTCAACTAGCAGCTAAGCACACATGCCTGGAGGACCGCTGAGCCCAGCCTTAAGGGCTGACCTCACAACCATGAGCTGATAATGTTTGGGGTGGTTTGTTATGCAACAATAGCTAACTAATACACCAAGTGCAAACAGAATGCCAGTATTCAAGGACAGGTTGATTACAAGTTACCTGGCAAACAGTAAGTATTCTGCATGTACTGATTTTCTTTTCTCCTTACTTGAAGCTGTATCTCTTTTGTAGGTGGTGTTGAGTTACACAGAAATGAATGTAGACATGTGTGCATGTAATTGGTGCTTAGACTCAAACCATCTTCCACACCACAGGAGGGAACAGAAAACCTAAATTTGACAAATAAGTTCAAGACCAAACTGCAAAATAAGAAATTTGCCTTTAACCTATTTTGTCTATATCTAAATTGAGGATGTCAAGGCTGTGAATAGATCTGAAGATTTGAGATTTCTTTTTTCTGGTTCCCCATAGGACTTTGTTTACTGATATCTGGATGGTGGATGTGCCCTCACCAAGTATCCTGGGGGCAGCAGTGGACACTTTCTGTGGACACTTTCTGCTTACAGGCTCTGCTTTCCCTTGGGGCACCATCTCCTCCACACTTGGGCCTGAAAAGGTATGTTGGGGTGGGAGCAAAACCACCACCGGCCTCGGAGCAGCTGCTGCCGATGTGTTGCTGGCCAGTGTCCTGCTGCCTGTCCAGAAACATGGGGAACATCTTTGCTAACCTCTTCAAGGGCCTTTTTGGCAAAATACTTCTCCTCATGGTGGGCCTGGATGCTGCGGGGAAGGCAACAATCCTTTACAAGCTGAAGCTGGGTGAGATCATGACCGCCATCTCCACCATAGACTTCAATGTGCAGACTGTGGAGTACAAGAACATCAGCTTCACCGTGTGTGACGTGGGCGGCCAGGACAAGATCCGGCCTCTGTGGCGTCACTACTTCCAGAACACACAAGGTGAGCGCCGGAGCCTGGATGTGGGTGACCCTGGGAGCTGGGCTTGTGGGCATGGTAGGTGGGCCATGTTTCCCATCTGCGTGACACCTACTGTCCCACAGGTCTGATCTTCGTGGTGGACAGCAACGAACGAGAACGTGTGAACGAGGCCCGCGAGGAGCTCATGCGCAGGTTGGCTGAGGATGAGCTGCGGGACGCCGTCCTCCTGGTGTTTGCCAACAAGCAGGTAGATGCCCGTTGGGGATGAGGGCTGGTGGGTCCCTGGGGATAGAACCGGCTCTGTCTTGGGACGTCCCTTCCCACTGATCCCG
>CAUYQG010232969.1:0-13191 GCA_963574415.1 Tarsius wallacei | reverse complement strand
AGACCCCAGCAGGTCACGGCTGGGGTGGCCGGGAGCGGCCGCGGCACTCCTGTCTGGGCTAAAGAGTGATACTCAAAAAAAAAAAAAAAAAAAAAAAAAAAAAAAAGGTAGATATCTTGTGATTCACTTATAGGCTAACGTTCCTCCCAAACGAGACACCTCTCACTCTCCAGGTCCCAGCCATTCACGTCCTCCAGATTCTACGTCCTTCCCCCAGACAGTGCTAGACACACTCTACCTATTCTGCTTCTCTGATTCCTTAGCCACTGTAGTCTTACTTAGGGATTGATACACCTTTTCCGGTAGATTTGTTAATCTACCACTGCCTATGCCATAATCCAGTGTGATTCTGGATTCATTCTAGAAAATGTTTCTGTCCAGTTGAGTTGACTTTATGTAAATACGAGCTAATCCTTTGATTTTTGCTTTTGTTAGGTTAAACTGCAGAATTCTTAGGATGTTATCTGCAGTTGGCCTTCCAAGGCATGCCATGACTTGGTGCTTAAATGTCATAATGGTATATGTAATATTAAAGAATCTCAAGACTTCACTTTCATTCAAGATCAGTATGTTTTGCAAATGGCAGTTTGCTCCAGTCTGATTTCTATTGCTGCAGGTGTATGTTACATTCTAGAAGTCCGTAGATGCATAATTTGCAGCATTGCGATTATTTTACAGGGAATGGAGCTGGGAGCATAGTTTATAGTTCTGCTTCTCACTGATGGTTACCTCAGCTAGGCAAATCTCTTAATTTATCTGGGCCTCAGTTAACTCAGCTGTAAAGAAACTGTTAGAATAGGTATTTTCAAATCATGGACAACCTCCAGTTCTGTAGCACATAAGTATTCTGGTCACATTTTTAATTGAACATGAAAAAGAATTTATCCAGCCCTGGGCTTCACAGGGTCGGAGGGAATAAGGGCATGGATTAGCTTTCACAACAGTTTTCAGAATCTTAGTGGTTTATAACAACAGATATTTATTTCACGTTCATATTTTGTCTCAGCAATTGCAGGACAGTTGCTTGACCTCCACTCAGGCTGTAAGTTGGTTTTCAATACCCTTTTGGCATTTGCTCTGTTTTGGGACCAGTCTAATGGGGGAAACTCCAGCTACAAGTATGCTTATTTTCATGACAGTGGAAAAATGGGAGACAGACTCCAAACACAGAATCATATTTGAAGCTTCTGCTCAGATGTGGCATCACTGTGTTTACTTACGTTCTGCTGCCAAAAGCAAGTCATAAGACCTGGCCCAACATCAGTGGGGCAGGGAAATAGACCCTTCATCCTCCTCCTTGGGCAGGGGTGAAGTTGACAGAGTTAATATATCCAAACAATACAATCTACCAGAGATGTAAAAACTCATAGAGGTGTTCCCTGTTACCAGATTTGGGGGAAATGAAAGACAATGAAATGTTAATAATTTTGTGTGTATTCTTCTCTCTGCCACTGTAACAGCTAACTTCCTTACAAAAATTGTTGAGATTAATTTTTAGTGACAGCCAGGAGTTGAGGTTGGTGACTGTCAAAGGAAGTATATGGAAGACAATTCAAAGAACCTACCTCAGAATATGATCCCCTTCAGAATTCATTTAGAATTTTGACACACTCAGTTAGTTTAATATTGGGAAATTTAATTTAACCATACCAAAATTATTCTGTGTAAGCATTTGAGAAAAACCTAACAAATTAAATGGCTTACAGTTGGGAACCTGAACTGAAACTGAGGGTTTTTAATCAGGTTCTTCCCAGAGATATAATTGTATCTCTGGAAAAAGTATGTATCTGATAATGCACCTGAATATCTATTTCAAACCACGGTAGAGTGGGTTTTTATCAGTTTGCTTCTCTTTGAGAGAACCTTTACCATCTGTGGCTTGGTAGCAGTTTTATTGTACAACAGTGATTACAAGAAGACGTTTAAGATGAAAGGGATTGAATATTAGGCTTAACGAAACTTGTTTTATTGGCTATGAAACCAAAGTTTTCTATGTTTAGAAATCATCTACCAAGTATGAAGGAGCAACAAGATGATAAAAAGGCCTATGATTGAGGCACTAGTGTAGAGTTCTGTGAATGAAGAACACAGCTGATCAGTAATTTTGTAGAAGGAGGTTTAAAGGTATTCTGTTTTGCTTTGATCAAAGAAAATGATTTAAAGTGGCTAAATACTTTGTATGAATATTAATATTGCTGCACAGTGACAGCATTGGTAAATATGCATTTTATATTTATTCAACCAAATATTTAGCACCTCCTATTGACCAAATATTGTGCTAGTACTGAATATGGATTTTTAAAAAAGAATTAGATGAACCGTGAACTCCAGTCATCAAATCCTAGTGTTATCTTCTGCCTGGCCCCTCATGTGTAGATCTTTCCCAGAGATCTATTCTCGGCCTTTTCTCTCTTTGTACTTGGAAATTTCCATTATCACGATGTCAGCTCTCACTTCTGTTAATGTAGATGATTCTGCAATTTAGACAAAGCAGTAGTCTGTAATTCCCTGAGCTCTGTTCCCAGATTCCACATGGGTCTTCAGCATTTTCTACCAGTATCCCATTTTCCTCTTAGAATTGTTCTTCTTTTATACCTTATTTTTGTTGAAAGGCATCATCATTACCCCCTTATCTGCTCTTATAACCAGTCTTCAACTTGAACTCTCCTTATCTGCTCTTATAACCGTCTTCAACTTGAACTTCATGATTTCCAATATCCAGTCAAGCCAAGTATTAGTTGTTCTGTCCCCACGAAATGTCTTAAATTTCCCTCTCCTCCCCACTACCACAACCAAGTTTACAGCCTCATTCTGTTTTTCCTCAAACTATTGTGATGGGTGGTTAACTAATTTTCTTTCTTTGGCCTCTTTCTTCTTTAGTTCTTTTAATTTGCAGCTTTGAGCATGTAACCTTCTGGTAAAGTCAACACTCTGAAGTCAGGTTCAACCTACTTGTCCAATATCATTGCCCAATCTTCTTGATGTATCCTCTTCACAAGCTACCTCTCCCCTCTTCCCATACCTTCCTTCAGCTTCCTCTGTTTTGTGTTGTTTTCATGGAAACAAGAACTTGTCTTAACCCTGTCTAAATCCTTTAAGATCTAATTCAAAGGATCCCAGTTCTAGGAAGCCCTCAGTAGTCCTCATTTCTTTTAGTGATTTTTGTCTGCCCTGAATGGTCTTTCTCTACATCTCAAGGTGCTTTTCACATTCTACCTTTCATCACACCTACCGAACCTGTAAAACCATTGAGGGCATGATCTATATTTATTGTAGCTTTGAATTCTATCTCCCCCATGTTTCCTCTAAGTACAGTGCTATAAAAATATCAAGAATTCATTATGTAATTAGTAGAATAAATAAGCTAATTAATTCATACACTGAATTAATTTATACAGGCAGTACTTATATAAAGTTCATTCTCCTACTTCGTTCCATAAGAGGAGTTGTACTTCGGGTTTGTGTTTTATCTACTTACAATGTTGTGATAGTAGCTTTAAAAGTTAGGAGAGGATAGGTAGCTTAAGTAAAAAAAAAAAAATAACTTAGTGGTTTACAGCTGCCAACTACTGATGAAATGCTTTAAAGTCAGACTGGGTATTAAAAGAATAAT
The DNA here is from genome assembly GCA_963574415.1 of Tarsius wallacei. Taxonomy (NCBI): domain Eukaryota; kingdom Metazoa; phylum Chordata; class Mammalia; order Primates; family Tarsiidae; genus Tarsius; species Tarsius wallacei. Next base: position 9,578 of record CAUYQG010232969.1, on the reverse strand, counting down.
GGCATATAGATGCAACCAGGATACAGGAACAACTGTTGATTGATCTAAGATGGAGGTAACTGCGAGTTTCAGACTACTGCCTAAGACACTTAAGCACTGGCCCAGGGGTATGTGGGGTAACCTGCTTCTGTCGCATTTCCATGGGAGTAGCAGTCTGCTTGTTGCTTCTCTGATGTCTCTGTGGGGGCTTGGCATGGAAGTTTGGCTGCCTTTGAAGTAATAATCCAGTCCTGGCAGCTCCAAACAGTCAAAGCCAAAGAAATGTTATAACAAGAGACTGTAGAAAAACTTCAGATGAAATTAAGACTGTGATGACATAAATTATCTTAGAGGTGGAAGAATTGGCAAGACAATGATCCATTCTGTGCAAGGGTACTAAATAAGAGGCACAGCTACAAACAGAGGAAGGCCATAAATCCAGCCTCAGAATGAGAGGAAGTGAGGAGTTTACAAAGTATAGAAGAATTTTGCTACTAAACTTTTTAGCTGAACCCATGTATAGTTAATAGCATTAACTATTGTGCACTTTTTAAAAATGAAGGCCAGCAGAAACATACAGTCAGCATCACACTTCTTAGTCAGAAGCTTGAAGCAGTTATCTTCAAATTCAAGCAAAGACAAAGGTCTCTACTAACACCACTTCTATTCAGCAGCGTTCTGGAGTCCCAGCCAATAAAAGAATTAAATAAATTTTTTAAACTAAATAATAAATTATTAGAGGTAACGTGCATTTTTTAAAAGTTGCTGAATAGAAGATAAATAGCAAACTGTAGGGTACTTAGGAATACATCTAACATGAGGCAGGAAGTTTTATCTGAGGAAAATTATAAAAACTTTATTGAAGGAATGAAAGACAGAGAACTATAACCTTTATAGATAAGGACTCAATATTGTAGAGAGATGATCTTCTCCAAATTAATACTATTTCTGACAAAATGCTCACAGTCTTTTGCGAGATGAGGAGGTAAAACATGATTAGCATATCCCAAAAATTATCATTATTTTTTTTGAGTAGGCGTCTTACTCTGTCACCCAAGCTGGAGTGCGGTGGCATGATCACAGCTACCTCAGCCGCAACCGCTTGGACTCACATGATCCTTCGGCGTCAGCCTTCCAAGTAACTGGGACTACAGGCGCACGCCACCATGCCTGGCTATTTATTTATCTATTCATTTATTTATTTATGTGTTTGTTTTAGAGACAGGGTCTCGCCATGTTGCCAAGGCTAGGACTACAGGCACACACCACCTTGCCTGGCTATTTATTTATTTATTTATTTTAGAGACAAGGTCTTGCCATGTTGCCAAAGCTGAGACTACAGGCGCATGCGACTGCGCCTGGTTTGTTTTAGAGACAAAGTCTCACCATGTTGCCAAGGCTAATCTCCAACTCCTAGGCTCAGGCAATCCTCTCACCTAGGCTTCCCGAAGTACTCAGGTTACATACTGGTGCAGTGGCACCTGGCCCCAAAAATTAGTTTTGAAAAGATATGGGTACAGGATAGCCAAGATAATTTTTAAGAATGACAGATAGTATCACTTATCCTGCAAATATGTATTGCATTATACAGAAGTAATAATTAAGGTAGTGGAAATTGATGCAAGGAGAGATCAGTGAAACAGTGGAATAGGGTAGCATGGAAACTGACTTATGTAATAATGGAGTTTGGAAGATGACAAAAATAGCATCCCATCAGAGCTATCACGAATTGTTAAATAAATGGTGTTGAGACAATTGGCTCTTTCCATGGAACAAGATAGATAGAATCCCGCTTTACCCAAACACAAAAATAAGGCCCACATGGATTAGTGACAACCTAATTGTGAAAAGCAAACTTTACAAGTTGGAAGAAAATAGAGGAAACTGTACTGATACTGGAGTAGGATGCATTTCTTTAAACACATAGTTTTTTTACCCTTGGTTCATTGGGCAAAGATTGGGATGAAGTGATATTGTTGGGCTATGCAGATATGACTGTTCTCAGTGACTGATTGCAAAATATTTAAAAATTAAAATTATATGTTATATTTAGAGCCTAACTAGTTCATGTCACCCTGAGGTACTCTCAACACCTTTATCGTACAAGTGGTGATTTAAAACCCAAAGAAATATACAATGGCAAAGTATAAGTCTGTTTGGTTTTTTTTTTTTTTTAAGTAAAAAAAAAAAAAAGAATAGATTCTAAAATCGTATCCAATTATTTTGAACATGTAGTCATATAAATGTACTCTTCTAGCAAAGTACTTGTACCAGGGTCCCAGAGCTTCAAATTCAGATGGTGGACACGTTGTTTTAGTAGTAGAATATGTAAGAATAGGGTCATGGGTGATAGCTGAGCCAGGTGAAGGCAAGTGCTTCATGTAATAGCACCCCCGCCAATCAGAAATATTCTATGTTATAAAATTATTGGTGCTTAGAACATCTTTGAACAATAGTGCAGGGATTAGGATCTCAGCCTCTGGGACTATACTGTCTGGATTCAGATGCCAACTCTTCCACTTATTGTGTGACCTACGCCTAGATTCTTTATCTATAAAGTAGGGATGATGATAGTACCCATTTCAAAGGTAAATTGTAAGGATTAAATGAGTAAATGCAGTTCTACAGTCCCTAAACGGAATGTATTTTGGGATTTGGGGTTTTTCAAAATAAAAATTGTAGTGCGATTTGTATATGGCATATAAGAAAACACCTCCAGCAGGGTCCTTGCCTGCACCCCTTAATTAAACACATTTGTATGTCTATAGCAAAACATATGCATAGCTACACAAATAAATATTACAAATAGCCTTCTATTCATTCAGGTCAGGTTTTGTTGCCAAATAAATTAGGGGGAAAAAAATTTTGGTTTTAGAGCTTTTTGGATTTTAGAACTTTGAGTAAGGGATTGTGGATGAATATATATTTATATATATATCACTTACAACAATAATCCCCAGCACATATCAAAAGCCATATATTTTTTTTTATCACTGTTGTTGTCACTTAAAATACTATTTTATTTGATGGGATGAGGAGATGCAGTGACTTTTGTTTTTTCTTGTTGAAATTTTCACGTATATAATTTGTTCAAGTATTCTTTTTTTTTTACAACCACATCATCCTTTTAGTAACTGTATTCTCTTTGCATGGCTTAAACTTAACCCGGCAGGAATATCCTGTTACTGCTGACATCTAAGAAGAGCCTTTAGCCCCAAAGGGTTGGACATCTTCTAAGTTAACATGGACTGAGGCCAAGACACTTCTAGAGCTCAGATTGTAATCAAATTCCAGTGGTTTCTATTGTCCTTGGAAAGTTCAGCTCACTCTGTGATCTACAGTTTTGAAGACTTATTAATAGTTTATATCTCTTTCTACTTTCATGTTTGGGAAATGATTCAGAAAAACACGATTTTAAAATAGTTCTTCAGCACTCTTTATTTTGGAATGATTGGCTATTAACTGCCCATACCATCCTGCCCAGATTAGCACTATGTTGACCTCCCTAATCTTTAAATACATTTATAAATCAAGTGTATTTATATGTTTAAGTATATTTCTAAATTGAAACCCATTTAAAATAGGAAAAAATCAAGGTTAATACAATACCTCTGGAGGCGGAACCTTATTTAAGCTTTTAGAAACAATAGATGTTCTGAAATGAAAAATTTGATAGGTTGGATCACATGATGATATCCTTTTGTTGTTCATGAAGAGGTGGGATATTTTTCCACATTGATTTATCAGTCATATCTCTTCTTTGGTTAATGCTCTTACCTTAGGTTCTTTGCCCATTTATTTAATTGGCCTCTTAGAGTATTCTTACTGATTTATATAAACTTTAAAACAAATTTTAATTTTTCTCGGTCATTTTGTATGTTTTTCTCAATTTCCCTGCATCCCTAATTCTTAAAACATAGAGGTTTAAACACTATTTATAGCCCCCCCCATCAAACTTTCATTTTTTCTTAAGATAAATTTCTAGATGTAGAATTGCTAGATCAAGGGAGTGAATTTGATAGCGTTTGAGTGACAGTGGTGGCAGTCTCTTGAAAAAGTGCTTTTGTGGGCATTCTGCAAAGGGAAGAGGAACAATGTACACAGGTCCCGTTTTTCTTAGGCTATCCTTAGCATTTAAATTACATTCTCAGAATTGGCTCTTAAGGTTTTGGTCTCTGGGATAAAAAACAGTTATGTCGTGTGACCGGCAGTGCTTTTAATGTAGGTGTCTGTCGCTCTTAGCCCGCAAACTCTCCACTGGGGAGGGGGACTGACTTGTCAGGGAGCCTGGCTGCGCTTCTCGACTGTCTGTTCTTTCTCACTAACCGGTGACCCAGTAAGTAGATGTGCATAAAGCGATAAGCTGAAATGTTCCTTTAAAAGCTTGAGGATGGAGGTGTTGAAATATAGTCAGGGCTGGGGGTTTGTTTGTTTCTTTCTTTATCTCTTTGCTTGTTTGTTTGAGACAGGATCTCCTCTGTTGCCCAGGCTGGAGTGTAGTGACACGATCTCAGCTCACTGTACCCTCAAACTCCTGGGCCCAAGCTATCCTGCCTCAGCCTCCTGAAGGTGTGTACCACTACTACGCCTGGCTTATTAAAAAAAAAATTTTTTTTGTAGTGATAGGGCATCACTGTGTTGCTCAAGCTGGTCTGGAACTCCTGGCCTCAAGCAATCTTTCCTTCTCAGCCTCCCAAAGCACTGAGATTATAGGTGTTAGCCACTGCCTCTGGCCATGGCTGTGGATTTTTATTATCTGCTTATTATCAGTCACTTTCAGTTTATTTTACAAACTGCTGGGATGCTTACATTTTATTTTTCAGATAGCAGATGAGATGCCTAATCTTGCCTGTAGTTACATGATAACTCAGTAATTTTTATTCCTGTCCCACTCACTGGTGTTTACTGAGGGAAAACTCCTGCTCCTGGGAAGCCTTTCTGTCTTAGCTTACTGTCAGCTGCGCACAGCGATTGTTACACTTTTTCTCAGTATCCTCTAATCTCTAGATCTGTACTGTCTGCTACCATGGCACTAGCCACATGAGGTTATTTAAATTTAAATTAAATTAATTCAGTTCTCCATCACGCAAGCCACTTTTAAAGTATCCAGTGGCCACATGTGGCTAGTGGCTACCATATTGGAGAGAGAAGATACACACATTTCTATCATTGCAGAAACTTCTACAGGACCATGCTCCAGCCCTTCCCTGATCAGCAGCAGGCAATATTGGTGTATTAATTCATGTTGCGATGCTATAAGGAAATAGAGTGGGTCATTTATAAACAAAGAGGTTTATTTTGGCTCATAGTTCTGCGTAGCACTGGCATCTGCCAAGGCCTCAGGAAGCCTAAAATCATGGCGGAAGGTGGAGAAGGAGCACGCCTGACACGTGGTTGGCGAGAGAGCAAAAGAGTTTACAACCCTCTTGTCAACTAATAGAGTGTATACCCACTTATTACTGTGAAAATTGGTCCCAGGCCATTCATGAGGGATCCGCCCCCATGACCCAAGCATATCGCAACAGGCCCCACCACACAGGAGGTGTTGAAAAAAGCCCACCACTGTAGTTAGGGCTGTGGGGTTTTTGTTTGTTTGAGAGAGGACCTCGCTCTGTCACCCAGGCTGCAGTGTAGTGTCTCACACTGGGGATCACATTTCAATATGAGACGAAAGGGGGCAAACATCCAAACTATATCAGTTGGCCACATAATGTGAAGAAAAATGTACTCACACATTTCCCTATTTTTTTTTAAGCAGGGTCTATTGAGAGGACAGAAAAGTTCCCTCAGTGGGAGGGGTCCTGAAGGGGTTGCCCTCATTTCCCTATTTTAAGTGGAAATTTCTCAGCATCTTTTTGCCATCTTTTATTTCAGAGGAGATATAGTTTGTCCTTTCCAAAACAGTCCCTCTCCTCGTGGACATCATTGCAGCCAGAGATGCTGAGCTGATGGGAAGTAGTGGTTTGGACCTCTCGCTTCTTCCTTGGGAGCGTCCCTCTTGTCTTCATTATTCAGCTCCTCTCCACGCACCACCACTTTCCATGGTGCCCACGGGCATGCTCATAGGCCCCTACTGCACGTTCCTCCTTTTCTTCACCAAATTTCTCTAAGAAATAGTGTGTGGACACCCTGTCTGCAGTTCCTCACTCCTCGCTCATCCACCCTTATGTCCTGCATTCACCCTCGTTTCTGACATGGTGCTGACACAGCTCTTGTCAGGGTTACCAGCTAGCTGTCTCCTGGCCGCCAAACCCAAACAGCCACATCTTAGTCACTGCTTTCCTCAGTGTGGGAAGAGTGTGATGCTGTGAGGCTAGTCTGCCCTGTAAGTCTCTCTCCCCTTCGCCTCCATAATGGAAGGGGCTGTGTTTTACCTCTCCTCTCCTGTTCATCTGTTCAGTCACCTCTACCTCCCTTCCATCATCACCACTCACCTGTGTACATTCTGTCCTCCTGCCATGTTCATTTTCTCACTCATGGCTCCTGCTGTCACCCACATTCTCAAGGGTTCCCAAATTTAACCCCTCTATACCTGGTCTTTTCCCTGAACTCCACAGCAAAAGGTCCAGTGAATGCTGGGCATCTCAGTTAAGATGATCCTGCTTCTTTCTCAACATTAAAACATCTGAGGCTGGGCTCGGTGGCTCAGCCTATGATCCCAGCACTTTGGGAGGCCGAGGCAAGTGGATTGCCTGAGCCCACAGTTTGAGACCAGCCCAGGCAACTTGGTGAGACCTCAGCTCTATAATAAATAAAAAATTATCCGGGCATGTAGTGTGCTCCTGTAGTTCTGGCTACTTGGAAGGCTGAGGCGGAAAGATCGCCTGAGCCCAGCAGGGCGATGCCAGGGTGGCCATGAGTATGCCATGGCACTGCAGCTGGGCGACAGAGTGAGACTCCAACTCAAAAAAACCCAAAAAACATCTGAGCATGCCTTTCTTCCTGATCTCCTTATATGAGACAGATATCCGCCATGTCCCCAGCTGTGACTTTCATACCACTTTCCTCACTTACTCATTCATGTGTTTGCCTTAGTTTGTCTTTTGTCACCGTGGTGACTTTCCTGGCTGTCCCTCATTCCTGGCCTTCTCCCCATCTAGTTCTGTTTTTCTTTGACCTCAAGTATTCCGCCAGCATAGTGGTGCTGGCACTTCATTCTCTCTATTTTTCACTCTTGTTGCCAGATACGTTTCCTGAAGTTCATGTAAAAGCATGTATGATAAATACCAATTTAAATTTTTGAATAAATAATGATTCCCATGGTTCAAAAATTAGAAAGTACCAAAAGACCTTTAGTGAAAAACTTTGCTCCCACGGGTGCCCTTTATCATCCCAAATGCTGTTCCCAACAGGTCGTCATGGTTACTGATTTTCTTACCTTTTTGAGAAGTGTTTTCATGTGTATACACATGCATAGACATAAATATGTGTGTGTGCATAGATATTCCTTTTCTATAAATGGCAGCAGCATGTGAAATATGCTACTTTACACTATTCCCCACTTTGTATTGATCTCTAGAGAATATATCTCAGTGATCTTCTCATGAAGAGCTCCTCATCCTTTCTTACAGCTGTATGAGACTCTTCTATGAATGTTCCATAACTTATTTAACAAATCCCCTCTTGATGGGCATTTAAATCATTCCCCATCCTTCGCTATTCCAGACATTGCTGCAAGGAGCAACTCTTTGCTATGTTACTCTGCCCTTAGGCACATGCATCTGCAGGTCACTGCGAGAGCCATTTGTCTTCTGTTTATTGACTGTTTTTTGACTCTGCTCAGTCCCTGCTGCTAATGCTCTGAGTCTCACGTACCAAGTGACAGATACTTCGGCCTATCTTAGCCCTGAGCTCTGAAGCCTTCAAGGACTTCCCACTGACAACACGTCCGTCTCTGCCCTGCTGTGTAGGATGGGAAGCAGGCAACTCAGTACATAGTGACAAACAGTGGGACACTTGCCACTGGCTCCTGGGCTCTGTGTTGTGGAGAGATGGGTCTGCCTGCCATGCCCCTGAAACCTCCCAGGTGTTTCTGTCTGTCTTGCTTTGCACAGAATGCCTTGCTCTAACCCTCTGCCTGCCTTCAAAATTCATCATATCCTTTGACACTGAGCTCATACGCCACCATGTTCACGAAGTTTCCTTGATTCGCGCTCCTTTCTGCTTAAAAACAGTCCAGCCTTCTAGTGAGTAGTCTCACAAGGCGTATCCTTTTCTACCTTTCTGTGTTACAATATCTGTGCAAGTCTCCAAGTTGAACTGCTAGTTAGTATAATGCCCCAAACACAACATGGTGCCTTGTTTTGATTTCTCATCCCCCAAAAGTCTTAGCATGGTGTCTTGCATATCCTGATAAATGAAAAAGAGCAATACTGAGTCTATTCCTGTCTGACATGATGAGTTCAGGGAATGCTTTATTTTAATGCAGAAATAACCACCGTTCTATTTTTTTAAATTAAAAATGCCTTATTTTCTCTCCGCCAGGAATGTTTTTCAAAGCTGAACACCATAAATCTTGCATTCCAGGGACTGCTCCTGTGAGCTGGGAAGTGAGGGTGCCATTCCGTTTCGTGGTTATTCTGTGACCAGCTAAGAGCAATGGTAGCACCAATCTGTGGTCCATATTATAGCACGCGAGACCTTGATATGTAATTTGGAACCAGTTGGTCCTTTTCTTTTATTTTTCTTCTCAAAGTTAATTTTGTTTAATTTTATTTGAGTAGAGTTTTCTGGTATTATTTTTTATATCATCTTATTTTTTTAATCTTTAACTTTAAAGATATAGGGTACAATTCAGAGTTAGATACATAAATGTTCATTATGCAGGTACCCTTGTGATGAGATGTGACCCTCTCCCCTGGCAGTTTCCCACTACTGTCAATCCCACTCTCCTCCCCAACAGCAGTTTCCCACTACTGCTAATCCCTTTCTTATAGTATTATGATAATTGTTCAAGGTCCACTTATGAGTGAGAACATGTGGTACTCAGTTCTTTGTGATAGATCACTTAGTATTATAGATTTTAAGTCCATTCAAGTTGCTGTGAAGTTCATAATTTGTCCTTCTTTATGGCTGCATATTATTTCATTGTGTATATATACCACATTTTTTTATCCAGTCCTCTTCTGATGGGCAGCACAGTTGGTTCCATGTTTTTGCTATTGTGAACAATGCTGCAATAAACATGCGGGTGCAGGTATCTTTTTCACAGTGATTTGAGTTCCTCCAGGTATATTCCCAGTAGGGGGACTGTGGGGTTGTATGGAAGGTTGATATTTAGATCTTTTAGGAATCACCAAACTGTTTCCCAGAGAGGTTGTACTTGCTTACACTCACACCAACAGTGCAGAAGTGTTCCCTTTTCCCTGCATCCTATCCAGCATCTGTTGTTTTTTGAGTTATTGATGATGGTCATCCTGACTAGAGTTAGGTAGTATCTCAGTGTGGTTTTAATTTGCATTTCTTTGATGACTAGTGAGACTGAGCATTTTTTCATGTATCTGTTGGCTGCTCATATGTCTTCTTTTGAGAACTGTCTATTCATATCTTTTGCCCACTTTGTAAAGGGGTTGTTTGGTTTTTTTCTTTTCAGCACGATT
>CAUYQG010232964.1:0-10077 GCA_963574415.1 Tarsius wallacei | reverse complement strand
TATTTTTTTTTATTTTTTTAATTTTTTTTATTTTTTGAGTTGGAGTCTCACTCTGTCGCCCAGACTGGACCTGCTGGGCTTCCGGCGATCCTTCCACCTCAGCCTTCCAAGTAGCTGGAACTACAGGCATGTGCTACCACGCCCGGCTAATTTTTTTGATTTATTGTTAGAGATGAGGTCTCACCAAGTTGCCCAGGCGGGTCTTGAACCCGCGGGCTCAGGCAATCCACTCACCTCAGCCTCCCAAAGCGAGGGATTACAGGCGGAGCCACACAGCCCGGCGTAGGGTGTGTTATCTTAATGTAAATTATTGGTAAGCAACTTAGGAACTATCTCTTCTTTTCCTTTAAAAGCCTACTTGTGCCAGCGTGGTGGCTCAAGCCTGTAATCCCAGCACTTTGGGAGGCTGAAGCGAGAGGATTGCCTGAGCCCAGGGGTTCGAGACCAGCCTGGGCAACTTGGCAAGACCTTGTCTTTATAATAAATCAAAAAAATTAGCCAGGCATGGTGGTGTGCACCTACAGTTCCAGCTACTTGGAAGACTGAGGTGGAAGGATTGCCCGAGCCCAGCAGGTCGAGGCTGCGGTGGCTGTGAGCGTGCCCCTGCAACAGAGTGAGACTTGAACTTAAAAAAAAACAAAAAACAAAAACTAACTTGTAACTTGAAGGGGTTATCTGAGGCAAGGTGGGCCAGAGGTGGTGCTGGGGCCAAGCTTGTAACCAAGTGAGAAAGTAGAAAAAAGTTTATTATTTGCCTTTTGCAGATTGGAAAGGGGGCGACACTCAAGAGGCAAGTGTGGCCTCAAAGGGCCACAAAATGGGTATATTTAAGGACTTTTGGGTAGGGGGATTTTATTTTATTTTATTTTTTGAGTTGGAGTCTCACTGTCGCCCAGACTGGAGTGCAGTGGCCGCTCCCGCAGCCTTGACCTGCTGGGCTCCGGCGATCCTTCCGCCTCAGCCTTCCAAGTAGCTGGAACTACAGGCGCGCGCTACCATGCCCTGCTAATTTTTTGATTTATTGTAGAGATGAGGTCTCACCAAGTTGCCCAGGCGGGTCTTGAACCCGCGGGCTCAGGTAATCCACTCACCTCAGCCTCCCAAAGCGCGGGGTTACAGGCTGAGCCACCGAGCCCGGCTTTGGGTAGGGGGATTTTCACCCAAAGGAGTGTCCAGGGCTGCAGGTCTTTGATGCTGATTGTAGTCACATGAGTTTTAGATCTTGAGGTCGCCAGACATTAGCATCTCATGCCCTCAGTGGTGAGCTAGATGGAAAGAGACAAAGGAAGGGAGTTTTCCTGCAAGAGACTTGCTAGACATTTGCAATCCGCAAACTCCTTGACTAGAGGTGGTCTTATTATCATTTTTATGGTTTTGACCTTCCACCTTGACAAGGAACCTGAAAGTTTTCTACAGATTATTATGCTAAATCATGAATTGAAAGGTTGGGCTGTCCTGGTCTTGCATCTGATGGAGATTTGCTGAGGGGATGGGGTAGTCTGCTGCTTGGCCTGCAGTAGAATGTCTAAACACTTTCCAATAGGTATGCTGAGGCAAAAAGACTAAACTAAGAAGAAGTTAAGTTTCTTCTAGGTTTCTATAGGTACCTCCTTTCATAACTACTGCTAATTCAGGGAAACTGGAATCTGTGCTCCCAGGTCGCAATCCTCAAGCTTGGTGTATAGAGTACTCTTGACATAAGTAACTCCATCTTAGAAAAAGGCTCTGTCCTACATTTTAAAAAGCATTGTGCTAACAGGGACCAGATATTTTGCCTAATCAACAAATACTGCATCCAGCCAGGTGAGGATATAACCAAGCACACTCTTCCCCTGTCAGTCCTCAGCAGAAGACGTTGTGGCTGTAAAGAGAACAGGACTTTACCAGCTTGAAACTCCCTTTTTTTTTTTTTTTTTTTTTTTTGTGAGTTGGAGTCTCACTCCATCGCCCAGACTGGAGTGCAGTGGCTGTTCCCGGCCACCGCTGCCTCGACCTGCTGGGCTCCGGTGATCCTTCCGCCTCAGCCTTCCAAGTAGCTGGAACTACAGGCGTGCGCTACCACGCCCGGCTAATTTTTTGATTTATGGTAGAGATGAGGTCTCGCCAAGTTGCCCATGTGGGTCTCGAACCCGTGGGCTCAGGCAAACCACTCACCTCAGCCTCCCAAGGCGCAGGATTACAGGCTGAGTCACCGAGCCTGGCTTGCATTTTTCATAAAAAATTCCTGGGCAGCTAATGGGCTGATTTGTCTAGGTATAGTTTTTTTCATGTGTATTAATAAAAGTTTTCTTTAAGTACAAAGAATTACATAACATACTTTTTAAAGTTAAGAAAACTGAGATCTAAATAGAGAGTCAGAAAAAACAAAGTTAAGAAAATGTACTGTAGGAAGAAATCAAATGTACACAAAGATTTATTCATGTTCATCACAGTTATCTATAATGGAAAAAGCAAGGGGAAAGTCTAAAAGTCAACCATAAAGGGATTGGACAGTTGGGCGCAGTGGGTCACACCTGTAATCCCAGCACTTTGGGAGGCCGAGATGAGAGGACTGCCTGAGCTCATGGGTTCGAGGACAGTCTGGGCAACTTGGCAAGATCTCATCTCTACAATAAATCAAAAAATTAGCCGGGCATGGTGGAGTGTGTCTGTAGTTCCAGCTACTTGGAAGGCTGAGACAGAAGGACTGCCTGAGCCCAGAAGGTCGAGGCTGTGGTGGCCATGAGAGTGCCACTGCACTCCAGCCTGGGTGACGGTGTGAGACTCCAACACAAAAAAATAAAAACAAAGCAATTGAACTAGTTAAGTAAATTATATACCCATGGTGAGCCGGGCTCAGTGTCTCAGCCTGTAATCCCAGCACTTTGGGAGGCCGAGGCGAGTGGAATGCCTGAGCCCGCGCGTTCAAGACCAGCACGGGCAACTTGATGAGACCTTGTCTCTACAATGAAATAAAAAATAGCCAGGCATGGTAGTATGCGCCTGTAGTTCCGGCTACTCAGAAGGCTGAGGCAGAAGGATCGTCAGAGCCCAGCAGGTCGACGCTGGGGTGGCTGTGAGCATGCGTGCCACGGCACTCCAGCCTGGGTGGAGTGATACTCCAACTCGGAGAAGGAAAAAAAAAAAAGAACTCAGAAATTCCATTAAGGAATCTTTTGGATAACCAATTCTAACATAAGACTGGTTTTATAAATCAGTAAAGTTATTAGTTCCTTTTACCACCATGCATTTACCTTATGTGAACAATGATTCAACTTGCACTGGATCCCAGACACTATCTCAAAAGACCACTGGCAGCACCACTGGCCTCTCCAACTTACAAGTCAGGATGCACTTCTGAAACGAGAGGAAATAAGCAGTGATAAAATGGCTACCCAGACTTTGCAGAGACTCTTATTACTGATGCTTGAAGTGTATAAACAAAAAATTCTAATTTAGCCCTCAGCTTCATTCCAAGTGGAAACAATCTTCTCTCTCAATGTATGATGGTCCAGTGGTCTGTCTTTGTCTGCCTGTCTGACACATGTCTTCATCCATCCAACAGTATGGAAAGCTAAAACCTTCCTTCTTGTAACCTGCTGCTTTTGCTGGCAATATTTCAAGTGCAAGGGTTTTCATTACACAAGACTAATTCATAAGCTCCATAATTCAATCTGGTAAACTTGACAAGGATCAAATGTTTGAAATAATAAAAAATTTAAGGTATGCTAAACTGAATTTTGTTGTTGTTGTTGTTCTCACTCTGTCGCCCAGCCTGGAATGCAGTGGCACGCTCACAGCCACAGCAGCCTCAACCTGCTGGGCTCAGGCAATCCTTCTACCTCAGACTTCCAGATAGCTGGGAATACAGGTGCATACCACCATGCCCAGCTAATTTTTTGATTTGTTGTAAAAATGAGGTCTCACCATGTTGTCCAGGCTCGTCTTAAACTTCTGGGCTCAGGCAATCCTCTCACCTTGGTCTCCCAAAGTGTTGGAATTACAGGCGTGAGCCAACACACCCAGCCTGAATTTAACAAATATATTTCAGGGTAAAACAACTCCTCATCCCCATCCCTAAAAGTACAAAAACTCCCTTTTGCTCCAGTTTTCTTAATATTCCCACATCTATAAACATGGTCATAAATCAAAGGTATGTAGAGCATTATCCAAAACAAATAGTAAAACCAGGTTCCAAGACCAACAAGCACATGTAAGTAGTCAATGTCCTCATTCCCAGTTTATTAAAGCTTTGTTGTTCATTCACATTACCATAAAGAAGGAAGGTTCAGAAGATCCAATTAATCTGAAGACACAATCTCAACATTAATCTTTCTTTTTTCACCTACTCAGCATTCATGCAATCAAAGGCGGTGCAGGCTACTCACATTAGCTTTCTCTGAACCCCCTGGTTTACACATAGCTGAATCCTTGCCTCTTTAGCCAGGAAGGAAAGAAGTGTACCTCCTTAAGCTATGGTCTTTGAACCCTTTGCAGTGCAGGCAGAATCCTCAGACTAGAATCCCTCCTCCTCTTTCATCAAACTTTTAATCATTCCTATGAGTGTCTCCTCCCCCAGTAAGCTAACCCTGGTCCTCCCAGGATGGGTCAGGTACTGCCCTCTGTGTTATCCTGCACATGTCTCTCTTTACACTCATCTCATTTACAGCTATTACTATATCAATTCCCTCACTGGGTTGTAAACTCTTTATCTACCTAACACTGATATGTATTTGCTGAGTACACAAAATGCCCAAGCAATAAGCTCTTGACCTATACCAAAGGTAAGCGCCAATAAAACTCTACTCTTGAAATTATTAAAAGCATAAGACTGTTTTATCCAGATGAAAGTACTATTCAGTCAGACCTTTTACCAAATTAATGAGTGTTCATATGTATTTACTTAGTTAATAATAGTAATAAAAATGGCCACGGCTCACGTCTGTAATTTCAGCACTTTGGAAGGTGGAGGCGAGAGGACTGCCTGCATCCACGGGTTTGAGACCATCCTGGGCAACATGTCAAGACCTCATCTCTACAATAAATCAAAAAGTTAGCCAGGCGTGGTGGTGCATGCCTGTGGTTCCAGCTGCTTGGAAGGCTAAGATGGAAGGATCTCATGGCAGGTCGAGGCTGCAGTGGCCATGAGTATGCCATTGTACTCCAGCCTGGGCAACAGAGTAAGACTCGAACTCAAAAGAGAAAAAAAAAAAAAGACACTTTCAAAAACTCAAGTCTTTCAAAATACGTCTGCATGTATTCTTGCAGTTTATTCCTAGAATTCATCATAGATTACAGTCAAAACTCCTTTCCCCCGTTTCCTAATTTCAAAAGCACAGGCGGCTCACACCAGTCAGCTTGTCTATAGTGAGAGAAATCCCACAACGCTACAGGACTGAAAGCTGCTCTAACTTTAAAGCATACTGAGTTAAAGAAACAAACTACTCTGGCCAGGCGCAGTGGCTCACACCTATAATCCCAGCACTTTGGGAAGCCGAGGGGAGAGGACTGCCTAACCTCAGGGGTTCGAGACCAGACTGCAACTCAAAAAAAAAAAAAAAGAAAGAAAAAGAAAAGAAACTACTCCAAAACATCCATCCTTCAAAGTCTACCAGATGGCAAAGCACACATGCAAAAATCTTGCATTTTACTACTCCATCATGTTTCCTTCCTATTAATTAGCCTCTTCTCAGATATTGACAAGAATTTTCTTATTCCAACAAGTCTTCAATTTTCTACTGTTGCAGTAAGTGGAGAAGCAAATCTGAGGCTGTGGCCTTCAGTTATTCTGAAACGGTAAGGAGACGCCTGAAGCCCTGAGTCACCCCTACCCACTCCTGTCTTTATCTCCGTGCCCAACTCCCCATCTCCAATTTGTTCTGCCTGTGTCATCTAGCCAGCCATAGGAATACTTTTCAGCCTCTATCTCCTAAATCTACCCTGGCCAGACAGCAGTGTATTAGCAAGAAGACCCTAAACTGCTGGCAATAGACCCTGTTCCCTTCTACACATGATCAACTGTCCGCTTATTCAACAAAAAACTGACTATATGCCAGGTACTATTCTAGGTACTGGAGATTCAACAGTTGAAAAATGGGGGTATGTGGGGAAATAAGAGTTACAAGTTTATGTCAAGCAGCGAGGGAAGGTTTCCCTCATGAGATAGTTGAACAGAGACTGGAAAAGAGTATACTGGGTCTTATATGAAGGGGGCCAAGCAGAGGAAACAGGTAATGCAAAGACCCCGAGGAAGAAACATGCTTGGCTTGCCTGAAGAAATGAGAAAAAAGAAGGGGAAGGGTGGGAAGCGGTGGAGGGAAGAATTATCGCCTATTGAGTACAATGAGACTTCTTTGCCACTATTCAATGCATCCCTGTAATAAAAAATTATTTGTACCCCATAAAGCTATTGAAATAAAAAGAAAAATAAATAAGGCGAGAGAGGGCGAGAGAGAGAGAGAGAGAGAGAGAGAGAGAGAGATCAGCTGATGGGGAGGGGGAGAGAGAATAAGAGTGCCTGAAATACAAGAAGTTGCCAAGGAGCCACTGTAGACATGGCTGAAGGGACAGGGCCTCGCACACCACCGTAAGGACTGTGGTTTTCCTCTGTGTAATGTCACAGCCATTGGAGTGTTTTGAGCAGACGAGTAATATGAGCAGAATTAGGTTTTAATATTACAAACTGCAGTGACACATGCTGGCTGCTGAGTAGTGAATAGACTTTAATGGGCCAAGGACAGTAGAAATTGGTAAATATTGCCTAAAATAATCCAGGTAAAGGACATCAGTGCCTTAGACCAAGGACAGTTCAAAATACACCACATTCCACACACTATTAGACCCTAATAACAATATAGTTCCCAAATCTAAACAAAGAGTAAACACCAACATTCCAAAACCATAGAATTTATCTCCTATGGTAAACAAAACTGACTTTTTTTAAAATCTCACCTAGGTATCCTTGGCAATCCTTTATTGAGAACAACAGAACATAAAGAAGCACAAGGATAACCTTACCAACTCCTGAGAACCTGAGGTCAAAGCTAGCTTAAAACCACCAAGCACAACATGCTTATATAATACTTGAGGTCTAATGTGTTCTGGTTTCAAAAGCATGATGAGAGCAATTAAAAATGAACAAAAGATGATAGTGTCTCCTATTCAAGTTAACCCAAAGTAGCCAATAAATAACAAAATGTAGTGTCATTCACCACTGAAAAATACAAAGACTTGAGATTACAACAGCTGAGCAAATAAGCCTTTAGTGTTTTAACCACAGACAACTGTGCGATGTCTGCTCCGAGTAGTTTAAACAGCATCAGCAGGAACCAAGATTGATCCAACTGGTGAATTTACTACAAATGGCTTTGGAGAGAAAAACAGATACTTCCAAATGGCTCACATATACAGAACCTTCCACATTAGGGAGTAGAAGGACACAGGCTAAATCTACTCACTGTTTGTTTTTATAACACCCATGAACTAAGAATGGTTTCTACATTTTTTTTTTTTTTTTTTTGAGTAGGAGTCTCACCCCGTCGCCCAGGCTACAGTGCAGTGGCACACTCACAGCCACCCCAGCAAGGATCTGCTGGGCTCCGGCGATCCTTCCACCTCAACCTTCGAAGTAGCCAGAACTACAAGTGCACACTACGACACCCAGCTAATTTTGTGATTTATTGTAAAGACGAGGTCTCAACCAAGTTGCCTGAGCTGGTCTCAAACCACCGACTCAGGCAATCCACTCACCTTGGCCTCCTAAGTGTTGGGGTTATAGGCTGAGCCACCAAGCCCAGCTGGTTTCTACATTTCTTAGTGATTGAAAAAAAAATTCAAAAGAATATTTCATTACATGTGAAAATTGACAATATTCCAATTTCTTTTTCCCCCATATTAGCTGCTAGGCTCTAGAAATTCCAATTTCTGTGCCCATAAAGATTTTTTATTGGAACAAAGTCATGCTCACTCATTTATACATAGCTACTTGCACACTAAGACAGTAAAGTTGAGTAGTTGCAACAGGGACTGCCTTTAGTGTTCTCATCACTTTGCTCTGCTACACACTGCAGTGACATTTCAAGTACCTATGCCACCTCATCACATTTTATTACTATCTTTTAATATCCAGTGCATATTAAAACAAGAAGAGAAATGTGGATTTCGATGTTACCCTTCTGAGGCACAGCACAGACTATGGATTATTTTGTTACTGAATTTGATGGCAAGGTGTTGTGTTTATTATGAACTGATACCATAGGTCATAGAATACAATATACGATGAATTACAAAACAGCACTCAGCGGCACATTGTCTCACGCATATAATCCCAGCATTTTGGGAGGTGGAGACAAGAGAACTGCCTGAAACCAGGGGTTCAACACCAGTGTGGGCAACACGGCACACATTGCTATAGACCTCATCTCTACAATAAATCAAAAAATTAGCTGGGCGTGGCGGTGCACATCTGTCGTTCCAGCTACTTGAAAGGCTGAAGCAGAAGGATCGCCTGAGGTAGAAGCTGTGGTGGCCATGAGCGTGCCACTGCACTCCAGCCTGGACAACAGAGTGAGATCTGACACAAAAACAGATAATTAAAAGAATAAACCTAATTCACTAAAAGTCTACTTGGGAGGAAATTTCAGTCAACAATAAACTATTTATTTTAGAGTTGGAGAAGTAGATGATATATTCACAGTCTATCTTCCAAGACTGCCTAATTTTGCTAAAAAATTTTCATCCAAAATAGTCATTTGATTAATCCAGGACATCAGACCAGAAGAACCAACTTCTAGAAAAACCACATTTGCTATCGTCTGTAAGCAAGTAACAGAAAAAAGACTAACTCTGATGCCAGAATAACTTGTCAAAAACATGATCAGGCCGAGCACGTTAGCTCACGCCTGTAATCCCAGCACTTTGGGAGGCTGAGGTGAGAGGACTGCCTGAGCCCACGGGTTCCAGACCAGCTGGGGCAACTCGGCAAGACCTCATCTCTACAATAAATCAAGAAAAACTAGCCGGGCATGGTGGCGTGTGCCTGTAGTTCCAGCTACTTGGAAGGTTGAGGCGGAAGGATCGCCTGAGCCCAACAGGTCGAGGCTGCAGTGGCTGTGAGTGTGCCACTACACTCCAGCCTGGGTGACAGAGTAAGACTCTGACTCAAAAAAAAAAATGATCATGTTGTTCCTCCAATTAAAGGTCCTTCCTGCTTGCTGAATAAAATCCAATACAGTCACATCACGATCCTGGTCTACCAGTTCCATCACTCACTCCTATGCTTCTACCCTTAATCAAACTACATTTTTAGAATTTTCCTGCTTCTACACCTTTAAATGTGCTCTTCCCACTGCCTTGAATAGCCCCTTCTCAAATAATCACTCCAGTCCCAATCCTTACCACACACGCACAAAACCCACTGCCTGCTCAACTTATGCCCATACTTCCAGAACTAGCTCAAAGGTAAAATGCCTGGAAAACCTCCCAACTCCCCAGGATAGTGAGCATGTCATCCAGGTTCTATTACTGCCCTTATCACACTGCATTGTAATTCACTGTCTCTCCCACTAAACCCCAAGGTCCCTAAGAATAGGAACTGTGTATTATTTATCTTGTACCTCCCCCAATACCTAATGAAATACCCAGTAGTTAAAAGATTTCAACATGTTTGTTGAATGCATAAGTTTGAGCCCCAAGATAATAAACATCTGAGCAAATACAGTAATAGTGCAAACACAAGTATAAATCTAATGAAGTCTCACATACATCCAAATTTTTTCTTTTGAGTTGGAGTCTCACTCTATCGCCCAGGCTGGAGTGCAGTGGCACACTCACAGCCAACGCAGCCTTGACCTGCTGGGTTCAGGTGATCCTTCCACCTCAGCTTTCCAAGTAGCTGGACATACAAGCACGCACCACCACACCTGCCTAATTTTGCTAAAAAATTTTCCTCCACAATAGTCATGTGATTACTCCAGGACAACAGCCCAGAAGAACCAACTTCTAGAACAACCACATTTGCTATCGTCTGTAAGCAAGTAACAGAAAAAAGACTAACTCTGATGCCAGAATAACTTGTCAAAAACATGATGTAGGCCAGGA
>CAUYQG010232946.1:0-25425 GCA_963574415.1 Tarsius wallacei | reverse complement strand
ACGAAGTAGATTTCTTGTAGGCAGCATACAGTTGGGTCTTATTTCTTTATCCATTCAGCCACTTCATGCCTTTTTATTGTAGAATTGAGTCTATATATACTCAGTGTTATTATTGATAAGTAAGGACTTACTACTGCCATTTTGTTGCTTGTTTGCTGATTGTTTTGAAAGCCTTCTCTTTTTTCTTCTTTTCTTACTGCCTTCTTTTATGGTTAAGTAGTTTTCTCTGCTAGTATGGTTTAAATTATTGCTTTTTATTCTTAGTGAAAATTTAAAATATTTTAAATTACAGGTTTAATTACAAGTAAAACTATTGCAGGTTTTCACATTGTGGTGTTTTATGAGGCTGTTAGAAAGCATCTTATAGGTATAACAGGCTATTTAAATTACAAATAGAAGAACAGAAACAAAAAAAAGTGAAGAAGAATTCTGCACTTCAACTCCATACCACCGATTTTGACTTTTAGTTGCCTGAATTTATATATTATTATACTACCAGGTTACTGTAGCTGTTATTGTTTTTGACAGATTTATCTTTTGTAGTTATAAATAGATTTCACACTACAATTACAGTGTAATATTGGAGTATTCTGGATTTGTTAATATACCTAATTTTGCTCATGGATTTTATACTTTCAAATGTTTTCTTTTTGCACATTGGTGTTGTTTTCTTTCAAATCGAAGAACTTCCTTTAGCATTTCCTGTAAGATGAATTTGGTGGTGGTGAATTCTCTTTGCTTTTGTTTATCTGTGAACGACTTTATCTCAACTTCATATTTAGGTGATAGCTTTGGATTCTTGGATGTATTTGTATTTGTATTTTATTTGTATTTGTATTTGGATTCTTAGATGTATTTGCATTTGTATTCTTGTATGGAATTTTTTTTTCTTTAGGAGTTTGAAAATGTTGCTTCATTCCCTCCTGACTTGCATTGTTTCCATTGAGAAGTTTGTTGCTAGACAAATTGGAGGTCCTTTATATGTTATTTGCTGCTTTTTTTTTTTTTGCTGCCTTTAGGATCCTTTCTTTGACCTTGACCTTTGAGAGTTTGATTATTATATACCTTAGGGTAGTCTTATTTGGGTAAAATATTTTTGCTGTTCTTTGACCTTCCTGTACCAGGATATTTTTATATTTCTCAAGTTTTAGAATATTTTCTGTTACTATTATTTTTAGATTTGATTGTTTGAGCTACACAGCAGAGTTTCCAGGACAGGGATGATAGTTCTACTTCCCTCCTTTTTTCTCTTCCTGTTTTCAGAAACATTTCTCCTTCCAGGCGTGCATGATGTTTCCTGTGGACTAAGGCAGGGACAGATCTCCTGCCAGGAAACTCAAGATGGTAAGGAATCTAGTTATAGAGCTTCATCTTGCTTTTTCCAGTGTAGAAACTGTGAGTTACGGGGTAATTTTCTGCAAGCTAGGTACAGCGAAGAATGGTAGAAGGGGTCTCATAGATGTGTAAGTCCCAATTCTTTTACTATGTGCCTGGAGTTTTTTTCACAGCTCTGTGACCCAGGTACTGTCTCATTCTCATATTGTAGTTCTGAGATACTGCTGGTGATAATCTTGGTAGTATGTATTTGTTTTGGTTTTCTTAAGGGAAGAATGAATGAACCCAGCTTGCTTCTATCCTGCCATTTTGGAACCAAATGCCTAGCTTCTCTTTTCCTTTTTTTCCCTATTTTGGCATGTACAATTATGCTATGACCTATCTTTTATCAATTGTGTATCCTTTCATCTTTCTCTACTGACTTTTTCCAGTCAGTGTTTAAATATGCAAACCTTCCTCCCATGTAATGCTCTGTAGGCGTTTTTTTTTCCCCACTTACTTAGCAACATTTAACTTGTGACTTATTTCTTTTCAAAATGTTATCTTAACTACTTTCTCATGTAACCAGTCATTGTAGGCAAAAAGAAAATCAGTCATCTCCTGGTCTTCTTTATACCTGTTTGAACACTCATTTTGCATTTCCTTTGTACTCTTTTATCCACCCTTTAATGTTAGTTTCTCAGGGTTCAGTCCTGGTCTTTTTCTGTCACTCTGTTTGGTGCATGATTTCATTTCTATAGTTCTAATACCATGTGTGTGCTATTTGACTCTGTATCTACATCCTGTCTCCCTCTGCTCCAGACTAGACATCTTCATTTGGGTATTTAGGTACATCACACTCTGCATGTGTAAAACTGAGCTTACCATCTTTCTACTCCCCAGGAAAAGTGTTCCCATACATCACCAATGTATTTAGTCACACATACCAGCTACCAAGGAGTTGGGCTTGAGATCTTCCCTTTCCTCAAATTGTATAGCTAGCCAGCCTTCCTACCTTACCTGTGAGTTATTCCTTTAATCCTCTCAGTTTGAGTCCACTTTATGCCAGACTCTTTTCCTTGGTTCATACATTCATTCATCCATCCATTCAGTTAGTCATTAACTCAAGAAGTGTTTGCTGACATCCTAATCTGTATCAGGCAGTGTCCTAGGTACTGGGTATATCACACATTTAACAAAACAGAAAAACTTCCCTGTCCTCATGAGGATTATATTCTTGTGAGAAGAGAGAGGCAGATAATAAAATAAATAAATAAAATACATAGTGTTGCTTTGGAAAAAATTAAAACTACTGGATGATTTGAACACAAAGAGAATACATATAGAAATAGTCCAAACACTAGATTCACTTAAACATTAAGAAGTTGAAGAGATGAGAAATCAGCAATATTAAAAAGACAAAAAGACAGTCCATTTAGGCAGGAGAAAAATCATGAGACTGTGATGACTTTAAAGCCATATGAAGAACATCCAACAAAGAGAAGGAATAATGATTTCTTTAGATTCACTGACGTGGAGATGAATGAAGGTGATCTGTTGGAGTTCTCCTGACTCATTGTCCTAGCTCAAGGTATGCTTTTTGCCACATGTACATACTCTGAAGCCAAAATGAGATTCCAAAATGACAAATTTTGTTATCTTCTATTTCTCAATGACTTTAGGATAAAGTTTTAAAATATGGCTTGCTAGGCCACAGCTGACCTGTGAGTTTCATTTTTCTCTGCCATACTCTATACTCAAGCTATTATGAACTTCGGGTTGTTTGAAGTTATTTCCTCACAGCCTTAATTAGTCCCTCTTCTTTGCATGAAACACTCATTCTCCCCTCTAATTCCCACTCAGAGAAGGTCACTTCTTTTATAAGACCTGAGATTTGGGACTAGGTTAGATTCTCAGAGATCTAGGGATTTATTACCACAACTTATATTGCACTTTTTTTCTTGAATTTTATGTCTGTCTCTCCTAGATACTTCTTTCTTGCTAAGCTGCTAACTAAATGAGATGAAGGACTCTGTTTATTGCTTTGTGGCACTATTGTGCCTACCACAGAGCCTGGCACAGAACTGATACTCAGCAATATTTGCTGGTTAAATATTGGATAAAATGAGAATATGGTCATTGTGGTCAGTATTGTTATAGGATTTGAAGCATTTTTCCTCTTGTGATTTGAGATATGTATATTTTTATGTAAAGTAGAAAGGTTTACTTATGAAGGTAGTAACTAATCTACTTTTTTGTATAAAAATGTAACAAAAGATATTTGCAAAATCCAAGGAAAGTGAGATTGAGAGGCAAGGTATAATGTATTCCTAATTTATATAGACTGAAAAAGAGAAGACTTCAGAGAACTTTATCATAGTTTAGAGATACCTTCAAGGTAACACTATAAATGAAAAAAGGGAATTATTCCTATCCTCTGAAGATTTGGAAAAAGCAGCATTGCTTGAAGCTAAGAAAAGAAAAGTTTAAACTGAAGAGTCAGGAAAAAAGAGTTATCCACTTTTACACTGAGAGACCTGATGGACAATGGAACAGTCTTAGAAGCATTCAGAGAAGTGATTTTGAAGGTATCATAATGAAGTAGTAATTAGCTATAGCCTTGGGGAAGTACTACTTTGTCTTATAATATCATGCTTAAATATCATGTTTTATTTTCTTTATATTTATTATTTGTCAGCATGGCTTTTAAAGGTTTCTGTACAGATTTCACTTATGAATACATTAAGCAAGAAGAAGGTGAAATGACTTGCATAAGAACATCCACTGAATTTTATTAGATACCATATTCGTAGTTCTCAGACATACTGCTTTCTAGTATAGTATATAGGAAACACTGATCTAACAGTATGCTTATGAGGAATTTCTTAATATTTTAAACCTAGTATTGTGGTAACATATAATTTTTATTTTAATGTAGTTAGATTTTATTTTTAAAGGTATTTAAGCCAAACCATTCTGCATAATGCTCCAAATCAGTATTCTAACATGGTAAACTCTTTTCAGCATTCTAACATGGTAAACTCATGAAGTAAGTTGAGCATTTAGGAAGGTCATCACTTGTTTCTCTCCAAAGTAAGTTTTAGTGCATTGGTTTTGTATTTCATTAAATGATAATTTAGGGTCTGTTGTATTGATAATCTAATTTAAGATGCTGAGTTTTGAGATTTCCAAGAAAACTTAGCAGATTTGCCATTCTTATGCTATATAGACAAAATGCTGCTATTTAAAATTTGGAAATAGCCAGCGTATTGGTACAAATGCCTATTCTGACATGTTGTCTGTGATGTTTAGATGTTTGCCGTACTGTGAACATTGCTTATTGTTGTCCAAGACATTGTGCCATTTCTTTTACCTGGTCTACTACTCTTCCTGTCACATAAACTGCACCCTTTATTTAAAATTACCTTCATTGAAAAAGGTAGTGAAATTTCCTGGCATTATTTCCTTCTTAGATTAGAGATTCTTTGAAGTATAAAGAATATCTTTATATAAGATATTCTTTCTTTGTTCTCTAAAGGTATTTTATATCAGCATGAAGTCCTTAGATATAAAATTATCTAATACAGCTTCATTATCTAGTAGAGGCTCTATTAACCAACTTCTAACTTGTTTCTTACTAACTTATCAAATAACTGATTCAACTGATTATTGTGGGTGATATAGGGTATTCTATAGTAGTCTGTATCTCTTTCCCTCCAGTTCACTTTATTCCCAAACTTGTTTTTTCCAGTTATGCTTTTAATTATAATCCTAAAAACCAGTGAAGGGAAGAGAAGGAATTATTATTTCTATGAAAATGAAGTTGAGTAACTTGAAAATACTGGATGAAGGGAAGAACTGAGATAAATTGCTGTCAAATTAGGTATGAGTGTAATAATTTATAAGAGATTGTATATGCGTATATGAGTATGTGTGCCCAGTGCGTATAGGAAGTTGTAAAATCTAAAGTAAGCTTTCACTCATATTTCATTGCAAGTGTTTCTTAAATCTTTAAGATGTGCCCAGTCAACTTTAAAGGAAGTAAACAGGAAATTATAGATGATATATAATGGGTATGACATACGTAAAAGAGGCAAACATTCCAGATTTTCAGGCATTAGAATAATACTTCAAGAAAAGGCCTTAGTTCTGTGATAGATTGGTAAGTGAATAAATGTTTGTATTCCCAAATGTGTAGAAGACTTTTGCTCCTAGCCAAAAATGGAGTAACAGGAAATGAATTTGTCCTCTTATAAATAAAAAGTCAGAGAAAATATATGAAATAAGAATTTTCAGACATTGGACAATATTTTACTGCCTACAGAGGGGATCCAGGCTACAGCACAGGGAGGAGAAACCCAACAAGGCCTAGAAGTCACACTGAGTTGATGAGACAGAGTTAAGAGTTTGGGAAGGTTAAGGTGGCTAGACTTTGTTCACATTTGTAGAATCATATACTGAAGAAGAGAGAGCTGCACAGAAGTAAAGTAAGAGAATGCTCTGGTGATCTGTAGTAGGTTTACCTTGAGATTTTGGTTGATTACTAATAGAACAGTGCATGTATGTGAGATTCTACTAAGGCCAGGGAATAAACTACTAGAAAGGAGCAGGCAGAATAATGTTTGAAGCTTGTTCTAGGCCAGTAACAGTTTGTGTTTCCACTGGCCAGAGTAAAGTGATCTCCTAATACATGGAACATTGGCTGTTGCTCGGAAGGATGTTACCCTACTACTTGAACCAAATTAATCTTAGACTAAAAACTATTTAGGAATTACTCCAGTAAAGTTTGAAAGCAGCCTTACAAGGACAGACTATGTCCAGGTAGCTTAACTGCATTCCAGAATACCAGAATAAAGCCTCAGAATATTTTAACAAAATACAATAAAATCTAGTAACAAACATAAAATTCATGGTATCTGGAACCCTATCAAAAATCTCCATGCATGCTTAAAAGTAGGAACATATGACCTATGACTGGGAAAAAAAAGTGAATCAATAGAAACAAACCCAGAACTAATATACAGGATAGAAAGAGTAGATAAGAACATTAAAACAGCTGCTATAAATATAATTCATAGTTCAAAAATAAAAATGCATGAACATGACAGGGAAAGAGAAGATATCATAAAGATTCAGAGTGGACTTTTAGAAATGAAAATAAAAATATCTGATTTGAAAAATACGCAGATTGTGCTTAGCAGATTTTATGCCGCACAAATAAAGATTAGAGAACTTAAAGCATACCAATGGAACTATCTTAAATAGTAACAACAACAACAAAAAAACTGACATGAAAAACAGAGCTATGAGATAATATCAAGAGGTCTTAGATATTTGTAATAAATGGAATCCCAGATGGAGAAGAAATGGATGACAGAAAGAAATATTTGAAGAAATAATGGCTAAAGATTAACAAATGTAATGAAAAATATAAACCCGCAGGTTCAAGAAACTCGATGAACCCCAGCAGAGAAAACATTAAAAAAAAAACACAAAGGTACAATATAATAAAATTGCTAAGAATCAGTGATAGAAACTCTTTAAAACAGGCTAAGGAAAAGAAATATCGTACATTTAGAACAATAAAGGTAGCAAAGACAGTGGACTTCTCATCAGAAACAATGCAAACTGGAACATAGTAGAATTACAACTTTAAAGTTCTACAAAACTGAAACAAGCCAGGCTCGGTGGCTCAGCCTGTAATCTCGTGCCTTTGGGAGGCTGAGGTGAGTGGATTGCCTGAGCTCGCGGGTTCGAGACCCGCCTGGGCAACTTGGCGAAACCTCGTCTCTACAATAAATCAAAAAAGCAGCCGGGCATGGTAGCGTGTGCCTGTAATTCCAGCTACTCGGAAAGCTGAGGCGGAAGGATCGCCGGAGCCCAGCAGGTCGAGGCTATGGTGGCCGGGAGCGGCCACTGCACTCCAGTCTGGGTGACAGAGTGAGACTCCAACTCAAAAAAAAAAAAAAAAAAAGAAAACTGAAACAAAAATTGACTGAAAATTCTATGTTCAGCAAATATTTACACACACACACACAAACGGCAAAATAAAAACTTTTCAGTCATTTAAAAACAAACAATTCATCAACAGCAGGCAAGTACTTCATGAAATGTTAAAGGAAGTCCTATTAGGAAGTAAAATGGTAGCAGATGAAATTTGGATCCTCATAAAGGTATGACAAGTATGGAAAATGATAAATATGTGGGCAAGTATAAAAGTTATTTTTTATATTAAATTTATTTTAAAGATAAAGTATGTCATTAAAAATGGGCAAATGTTTTAAATAGACATTTCTGAATAGAAGATATACATACAATGGCCAGTTAGCATATGAAAAGATGCTCAATGTCAGTAGTCTTTGGGAAATCAAATTAAAATTACCACAGTGGATCCCACTTCACAATTACTAGCATGGCTATTAAAAATAGAAAGACAGTAATGAGTATTGATGAGGATATGGAAAAATTGGATCCCTCTGCCTAAAATAAATTAGTGGGTTGTTAACTCATGGTAATGTCAAGTGGTAAAGCCTCTTTGGACAATAGTCTGGCAGTTTCTTAATAAGTTCAGCCATAGACAATAGAATTACTAATGGCCTAGAAATTTCAATCCTAGATGTGAATCTAAGAGAAATGAAAACATATATCCACACCAACTTGTACACAAATGTTTATAGCAGTTTTCATAATAACCAAAAAATGGAAACAAACCTAATGTCCATCAATTGATGAATGGATAAATAAAATATGGCATATCCATACAGTAAAATATTATTTGGCAGTAAAAAGTAATAAGGTATTGAAACTTGCTAGAGTGAAGGAACCTTGAGAGCATTATGTTAAGTGAAAGAAGCCAATTGCAAAAGACCACAAATTATATGGTATGATTCCAATGTATGAAATGTTTACAATACAGAAATAACAGACAGAAAGTAGATTATACAATTTTAAAAAAAGGCAAATTTTATGTTATGGAAATATAGGGAGCTAACCAAAAAATATGAATTATTTTTTTGAGGATGGGCCTCTTGTAGTATAGGCTTTCCCTGCTAGATAAGTAAGTGTTCTAGGAACCCATTGGTATTAGTGTACCAGCTAGTGTTGTTGTGAGGGACTGTATTCGGCTTCATTGAATCTTTTTTTATGTGGAAATTCTTTCAATGCATTTACCCATTTCATGATGGATGATTTATGAGTTTACTTTGCCACATCACACAGAATGCTCAGTAGTTTTAGACCAAAACAGCATGGCCCCTGTTCCCCACCATTTCTAGTCACCCAATCTCTTCCCAAGCAACTTTTTTTGTTTCCTCAGATAAAAAAAGTCCTCAAAGGGAAATGTTTTGCCAACGTGAAAGAAGTGAAAGAAAAAAACAGCAGAAACACTAGAAGGCATCAAAATTGACAAGGTCAGAAACTGTTTTGAGCAGTGGAAAAAAAGTGTCTTGACAGGTATATTATATCAAGAGTACTTTGAAGGTGACTGAAGTTTAAACATGTAAGAATAAATATGCAATTTTTTATAAATAAATTTTGGGTTTTTTGGGGGTCTCCCCTCATATATTTTCTTAAAGCTGATGAATACAAAAAAGATATTTACATTATTATTATTATTAGTTTTTAAAGACAGGAGGTCTCACTGTGTTGCCCAGGATAACCTCAAACTCTTGGGCTCAAGTGATTCTTCTGCCTCAGCCTCTCGAGAAGCTGGTATTGCAGGTACTCTTTTTTTGTGTGGAAATATCAATGGGTTCCTAGAACACTTACTTATCTAGCAGGGAAAGCCTATACTATAAGAGGCCCATCCTCAAAAAAATAACTACAATGCATTGTAGAGTTTACAGCATATGTATAAGTAAAATGTATGACAACAATAGCAACAAATGCTGGAAAGAAAGAAATGGAAGTGTAGAGTTAGAAGGTTTTTGTTTACTATGTGAAATAGTATAATTTGAAGTTAGACTCTGGTAGTTTAAAGATATGTAATGTAATCTCCAGACCAACATCTTTAAAAAAAGAAAACAGAGGTGTTTCTAATAAGTTTATAGAGATAAAATGAAATAACTAAAAAATAACCAGTGGCAAAGAAGACTGTAGAAGAACAAAAAGGGAATGAGGAAGATAACAGACTTTCAAAATACAGAGCAAATGCAAAGCAAAAACTGATGGAACTAACTGGAGAAGTAGGTAGGTTCAGTTATAATCACATATTTCAGTACCCCTCTAAAAATTTATGGAATAAGTACCTGAAAATTGGTAAGGACATAGATAATTAGAGCAACACTATTAACTAACATTTTTAATTGAAATTTATAGTACCCACCATTCAACAACATAGAAATATATCTTATTTTCAAATGCTCTCAGCAAATTTTAACTCTAGACATGTTCTGGGCCATAAATCAGGTCTCAATAAATTTAAGAGGATTCAAGTTGTAAAAAATGTGTTCTCTGACTACATGTAGTATGTTATCTCTGAGAGAGCTATCTGGCAAAATCCCCAATTTTAGTTTAAAACTAAACAACACAATTCTAAGTTACCCACCAGTCAAAAGAAATTCAAAGGAAAGTTAGAAAATATTTTAAATTAGCTGAAAATGAAAATACTTCCCATCAAAACTTGTTGGGTACAGCAAAAGTTATGCTTTTAGGAACATTTTAGTATTAAATGTATATATTAGAAAAGTAGGAAAGTTTAAGATTGATGACCTAAGCTTCACCTTAAGAAACTGCATTAAGAAGAATGACTTGAATTCAAAGTAAACTGAAGAAAGAAATAATAGAGATAAGAGCAGAAACAAATAGAAGACAAAATGGCAATAAGGAAAAAAATAAAATAAAAACCTAGTTCTTCAGTGTTGTCAGTAAAATGATAAAGCCCTAGCTGGAGTGATTAGGGGAAAAAGAAAAGAAGGACGGAAGATACACATTTCCAGTTTTAGGTATTAGAGAGGGGATGTCACTCCATATCTGTAGACATCAAAGGATAGTAAGGGAATATCATGGATAACTTTCTGCCGATAAATTCAACAACTTGGATGAAATGGACAAAGACCTTGAAAATCACAATATTTCCCTAAAGAAAAAAAAAATAGATAACCTTGAATAGGCTTCTATTTGTTGAAGAAATGTTTAAGATTTTTTTTTCTCAAAGAAAAATCCAGACCCAAATGACTCCATTGGTGAATTTTATCAAATATTTGCAAATATCACACTGGAGAAATTATTGTTATATTATTGTAAATTTTAGCCCTTTCCTTAAAGTATTGTATAAGATTAATCCTTTATTTTTATTTTATAGGGTTTGGGTTCAGGTGAGGTATTTCTTATTTGATGAGTTCCCATTGTCTATTTCTGCAGACTTCTGTTCTTCTCCTGAGGAGTTTTGAGCAATTTTCCAGATATAAACAGTAGCAATGAGGGTGAATTATTGATATAGTGTTCAATTTATTGTTACTTTGAAGAAAGCAGGTGGGAGCTCTTCTTTTAAAGTGAATTATTTTTCTGAACCATATTCATAAACACATTTTTGTATGTCAATCTTTGATCTGAATAATATTATTTATTAATATTCTAAATAATTTGGGAATAGACTTAAACTTTTTGAATGTGAACAGATGCATTTGCCATTATTCTCTTAAAGAGTCATATTTTTGGGGATTAAGGATTTATAAAAACAAATCTAATTTTGAGAGACATAATACTTAATACATGTTCCTGACATTTCTTTCTAGAAATCAAATTAGTTTATTCTGAAAATGTAAGTTTTCACATTTTGAGAAAACGAGTTTATTCTTTGAACTTGTATAGAAACCTACATATTGCTAAAATGTTATCAAAAGACCTTTTAAAAAGTGCCAAGAAATGAATTATATATTTAGGTTTATTCTTAATACTAGCAGCAGGAAGAGCACATTGTGAGCTAAATTGGTTAATTGAAGTTGGAATCAGTACTACCTTTATACATAGATCATATACCAGAAGATAATTAAGAACTACATTAAGATAGTCTTGAGGACCAATATGCTCCAAATATTTTTGTATGAAGAAAAGCTCACAGATATATGGAACATATAATCACATGAATTTACTTAGGATTGTTACTTGAAAGTAAATTTTAAAATTATTATTAGCCACAAATTGAAGGCGAGATATATATATATATATATATATAGCATTTTTTTCCTGTGACAGAAAATTTTAAAATCTCATCTGTTGAACAAATTTAGAGTATAATGTATCACAGACTTTGCTAAGGCGATGATTTAACACTCTTTGAAAGTCTTCTAACACTTGCTACTCAAAGTGTATCTACTTAAAGCAGTATGGGCAACATACTGGTGACTTCTTAGAAGTGTTTACTCTCAGGCCTCATCCTGGACCTAGTGAATGAGGATCCACATTTAATTCTATCTCCAGATGAGAAGCACCAAACAACGTTTGGCAAGGTGTGAGACTGGGTGGAGCTATATTGCCTGGCTTTTTTCTGCTAACATCCTTAGAAGTTTTAATCCTCTTTATTCCCAGTTATTTCTTATACTGTTCTCCTGCCACTTCTTCAGCTCACGTCTCAGACTTCTAAAGTTAGGTTCTTTATAGCAATTACAAACTCCCCAGTGAATTAAAGGTGATAGAGAAATGCTTCTTTCTTTATAGATTCTGGACACAGACTTAGCTTATTGTGAGCATAAGTACTTGACCTTTCGTGTGGTGTGAATGTAGGCTAATATTTAATTTCTTTATGTTTTTGTATACAAAAAGAAAGTATGAATCGGCTTTGTATTTTATGGTAATTCCGTTGTTTAATTATTTGTACTTTTTTCTTAAGTTTCTCTGTAATGCAGCCGTGCATGTGCAGGTATCATCTGGGCCCTTCAAGTTAGGGCCATAAGAGGGAACTGACATTCGTGAGTTACTGACACAAATATACTCATGGTGCTTGCTGTGCCATTAATAGCAAAGTCCTCTGTTTTAGACCCATGAGCCTTATGTCTTCTACCAGTAGCCTTGAAACAGCAGTATGCTAACTTAGCTTGCAAGTTGAGTAAAATCTCAGGCTGCTCACACTTGAGAGCTGGTTGAACTGGATCAGTACAAGCTTTTGTGTAGGTGTCTTGTTATACTCCATGGCACAAATATTAAACTTTTTATTACAGGTATTGCTCACCCCCTTTTTACACTTTTACTTTTTCCCAGCTAACATATATTGTATCCATAACATTTAAAAATAGGAAATGGATTAATTTTTTCTTGATGATATATTTGGCTCTTTGTCATGTGTTATAAATAAAGATAGTAGCCTCAATCTAAAATCTATAGGTTGTTTTACTTTTTTCTACTTGATTTCTATTTCTGGAAGGAGAAATAGATTTGGTAATCATTTCTGTCTCTCTTATGGGATATACGTCAGACATATGGTTTCTTAGAGATGCAATTGGTGGCCAGAAAATAGAATAATTACTTGTATTATTGGATCAAATTTGTGGTGTCAGGTTCTTTAGAACTAAATTAATACTACATTAGCACTTATGACCCCAAAAATCTTGCATTTTAGTTATTTTGAAATAGCTAACTCTTTCATTTTTCTGTTGAGGAGAAACAATGATGAAATACTTTGTTATTGTTGTTGCTCTGGGAATTGAAAACCAACTTTTTATTGTCTGTGCAATTTCATGTTTTATTATTTTATTTTATTGTAATGTATCTTTCTCACCTTTTAAAATTTTGCTCTTCTTTTATCTTACTTTGGATTTATTTGAAGTAAAATACATATGAGTTTCATAACTTAAACATTTCTACACTAAGAAAATAGCTTGGTTTACTGATTTAAAAAGCTGAAAATATTATTTCATTTCATTGTTTTCATTAAACTTTTTAATTTGAGATAGTTGACATATACATGAAGGTGTAAGAAATAATATAGGGACATCTTGTGGATCTTTATTTTTTTCCAACGCTAGCATCTTGAAAATGGATAGTTCAATATCACATCCTAAGTATTGAAATTGATACAGTCAAAATACAGAACATCTCCACCTTCACAAAGATCTTACATTGCCCTCTTATAGCCACATCTACTTTCTAACTACCCCAACCTCCTTCTAAACCTCTGGCAATCATTAATCTTTTCTCCAACTTTATTATTTCATTTATTTTATATATGTGGTGTTATAGAGTGAGTATGTAACCCTTTGGGATTGGCTGTTTTCAGTCAGTGTAATTCTCTGGAGATTCATCCAGGTTGTTGCATTTATCAATATTTGTTATTTTTTATTGCTGAGCATGGTTACATGGTATGGATGTATGTTTGTTTTAATATTCACCACTTAGTGGATATCTGGGTTGTTTCCCGTTTGGGGTTATTAGAATAAAGCTGCTATAAGCATTTATATATAGGTTATTATGTCAGGATAAGAGTATTTTTTTCTGAGATAAAGACCCAAAAGTATGATTGCTGGTTGTATGGTAGTTGCATGTTTAGTTTTTAAAGAAACTGGTAACATGTTTTCCAGAGTGGCTGTATCATTTTACAT
This sequence comes from Tarsius wallacei, assembly GCA_963574415.1. Taxonomy (NCBI): domain Eukaryota; kingdom Metazoa; phylum Chordata; class Mammalia; order Primates; family Tarsiidae; genus Tarsius; species Tarsius wallacei. The sequence continues at coordinate 11,578 of CAUYQG010232946.1, read as the reverse complement.
TCCTACCAGTAATTACATGAGTGATCCAGTTTCTCTATGTCCTCAGCAACACTTGATGCTGTCACTAATTTTTATTTTAGCCATTCTGATAGATGTGTAGGGATATTTCATTGTGGTTTTAATTTGCATTTCACTATTGGATATTGATGATGAATATCTTTTCACCTGGTTAGCTGACATCTGTATTTCCTATTCAGTGAAATCTCTCAATATCTTTTGGCCACTTTTTTGTTGGATTGTTTGAGTTTTTATTGTTAAGTTTTGAGAGTTTTCTATATTTTCTAGATACTAGTTCTATTTCAAATATGTGGTTTGCAAATACATTAGGTGCTCATTATTTTGCAAATTTGCATACTTGCTAAAATCTATTCAAAGCCCCCAAATCAATACGTACACTTTTACAGTGCACAAAGGGACAAAAAGTTTGAGTCCAAATTGCACATTCCCAACTGAGGTCTGACAAGATGCCCTGCCTATTTGTTTCAGTTCTCATATCATGAATATGTCTTTTTTGCAGACTTTTTTTTTTTTGTATTCTTATTGATAATTTTACTGCTTAAAATGGCCCCTAAGTATAGTGCTGAGGTTCTGGCTAGTATTCCTAAGTTCAGGAAGACAATGGTAGGCCTTAAGAGGGAAATATGTATATTAGATGAGCTGTGTTCTGGCATGAGTTATAGTACTGTTGGCCATGAGTTCAATTAATAATATATATTAAATAAGATAACTTTAAGCAGCAACACAAATGAAACAATGTATATATTGATCAATTGATGAAAATGCTGTTACTAGTGGCTTGTAGGAATCTGTATTTCCATATTTGCTAATTCAGTATTTGCTAATTTAGTATTTGTAGAGAATTACTAGACCATGATCACCACTGATAATGAGAATTGGCTGATGTTCACAGCCTGTAACTTGTCTTTCATCCTTTTAACAGGTCTTTTACTCTTTCACCCAGCAAAAGTTCTTAATTCTGATGAAGTCCAATTTATCAATTTGTTTCTTTTATGGATCATGTTTTTGGTGTCAAATTTAAGGACTCTGCCTAGTCCTATATCCTGGAGGTTTTCTTTTATATTTTTCTGGAAGTTTTATAGTTTCTTTCACACTGAAGTCCATTTTGAGTTAATTTTTGTATAAGGCTCAGAGACTTAGGCTGAGGTTCTTTTTTTTTTTTGGTCTGGATATCCAATTGCTTCAGCATCATTTATTGAAAAAGTTGTTCTTTTCTTTATCGAATTGCTCTTATACCTTTATCAAAAACCAGCTGAGCATATACATGTGTGTCTACTTCTGAATGTTTTATTATATTACATTGATATGTGTCTATCACTCTGACAATACTGCATAGTTTTGATTGCTATAGTTATATAAATCTTGAAATTGGATTGACTTATCTTACTTTTACTTTTTAAAAACAGTTTTACTTTTTCAAAAATTGTTTTATTCTAGTTCTGTTTTCTTTCCATATGAATTTTAAAATAATCTTCTCTGTATCTACCAAAAATCTTGCTGATGCTTTAATAGGAACTATATTAACTTGCTTATCAATTTATCATAAATTAATATCAATGTATCTTTATTATGTTCAGTTTTATAACCATGAACGCAGTATGTGTTGTGTTTCTTTATGTTTTTGATTTCTTTCATCAGCATTTTGTAGTTTTTGGTGTATTAAGTCCTCTATGCATTTAGTCAATTTTACATTTCAGTTTTTCATTTTACATGATTGTAAATGGTATTATATTTTGACACTTAATGTTCCTGTTTTTATTGCTAGTGAATAGAAATACAACTAATTTTGTTAAGTCTGTCTTATGTCCTGTATTTCTTGCTGCAATCACTTATTTGTTCTTGGATTTAATTTTTTCCTTTTGGTAGGTCCTTTGGAATTTTCTTTGTAGGCAATCTTGTCATCTGCAAATAGGGACAGTTTTATCTCTAATTTTCTGATTTGTATGTTTTTGATTTCCTTTTCTTGTCTTATTGTATTAACTAGAACTTCTAGCACTATGTTGAATAAGGATGGTGAAAGTGCAAATATTTACCGTATTTCCATTCTTAGAAAGATAGCGTTCAGTCTGTCATCATTAAGTATAATGTTAGTTGTAGGTTTTTTGTGGATACTCTTTATCAAATTGACTAATATATTTGAATATATGACTGCATTTCAGTTTCAAAGAAAAAGTATTTTCTGCTTTTGAAGTTTTTTACATTTTGGCTTATTTGTCATGGTACCAATAGCTGGAATTTGTATGTGGTTATTAATTTTGCATAATGTAAGTTATTTAATAGCATTATACAGACTCTCAAAATAGCAAGTAAAAATTTAGCACTGTTGATCCTCAAGACACTATGGAGAACGTTGCTGTGTTTCCAGGATTTTCTTTTCCATATTGCTACCTGATTCCTTTGAAATCTTTCTTTGTCCTTTCTATTATGGTTGAGGATGCTGTGTTGTCTCATCTACCCACTTCCTGAGTATATATTTAGGATCACTGAGTTGTTGGACTAGATCCTGCTGCTTACTTCTTTGAAAATATATTAGTTTTCTGTTTTCTTATAAATTAAAAATTTATGAGTTTTTTTGGGGGGTCGCTAAATGATATTTTATGATTTTGAAAAAGTTGACATAGTTTTTATTTTTTTTTTAGTAGGAAGAGTCTTCTGGTTTTTGGTTTAGCATTTGAGATGTTTAGAAGTTGCCACTCTGTCCTAAAAAACAAGCAGAAGAGACTTTAAAAAGTAGCAACTCTTCTTAGATCCGTAAAGGAAGTAAAGTCACAGGGTAAATTGCTGCTGTCCAAATTGCAGAGACCAACAGGTGAATACAGAGGATTACCACTTACTGGAGCAGAAAATCATGAGCAGGCATATAAGTGGGAAAGAATGCTGGGATAGGAAAACTTGAACTGGAAATTGATGAATTACTGGAGGCTCAGTACAGATAAGAGTAAGAGTTAAAAACTCTCTACTTTTGTGAGTTTTACCTCCAGGAGTTCCACAAGGTTCTCACAGTATATATATATCAGAGAAAAATTCTCCTTGTGCTTCTAGAAGAAAGAGGGGAAAAGGAACCACTTTTGAAACATGGAAGAGCTTTCTCATTTTCTTAATGAGGACTGCACTCAAGAGAGATATATTATCAAAGCCTTTCTGATCTGGGAGAAGGGGAACATTCACCTCCAGTCAACTCTAGCCTTTCATTTTGAGAAAGGAAAAATACCCAACTCCAGCTCACCCAAGCCAATCTGCCCCATCTAAGGGGGGAGAAAAAAAATGGAGAGACACTTGTGAAGCTCATAGTGCAGAGTCACAGCTGAAACCCAATCAGAGAACTCTTCCCCTTTCCTCACACCTTACCATCACATTACTAAAGATCTATTTACAGCATTTCCTTCTACCCTGTACATCATGTTTGGTTATCAGAAAATTGCAAGTCATATTAAAGGCACAAAACACTATTTTTTAAAGTTAGGTTCTCACTCTGTCACCCAGACTAAAATGCAGTGGCACACTCATTGCTCATCACAACCTTGACCTCTTGGGCTCAGATGATCCTTCCACCTCAGCCTTCTGAGTAGCTGGGACTACAGGTGCATGCCACCACACCTTGCTAATTTTTTATTTTTTATTTTTAACAGAGACAGAATCTTGCTTATGTTGCTCAGGGTGGTGTTAAATTTCTGGCCTCAAGTGATCCTCCCACCTTGGCCTCCTAAATTGCTTTGGATTACAGGTGTGAGCCACTAAGCCCAGCCCAAAACATAATATGAAGAGATACAGAAACCATCAAAACCATACATGGCACGAATGTTAGAATTATCAGGCTGGAATTTTAAAACAACCATGATTAATGTGCAAAGGTGTCTAATGGATAAAGTAGACAACATTTACAAACAGCTGGGCAATGTAAGCAGAGAGGCAGAAATCCTATGAAAGAACAAATAAACGTTAAAAATCAACAGTGTAGAGAAACAAAGAATGCCTTTGATGGGCTTATCAGTAGACTGAACATGCCTGAGGAAAGACTCTCTGAGGTTGTGGATATATATATCAGTAGAAACCTCCAAAACTGAAAAGCAAAAAGAACAAATTTGGGAAAAAAAGATAACAAAATATCCTAGGACCATGGGACAACTATAAAAGGTGTAACTATGTATAGTGGGAATACCAGAAGAAGAAGAAAGAGGAAAGGACGAGCAGACATATTTGAAACAATAATGACTGAAAATCTCTACAGATTAGCATTAGAAACAAATTTGTATAAGCCCTCTGTAAGGAAAACTGCAAAACACTCATGGAAGAAATCAAAGAACTAAATAAATGGAGAGATAGTCCATATTCATGGAGAGGAAGACTCAATATTGTCAAGAAGTTAGTTTTTCTCAACCTAATCTATAGAATCAGTGCAATAAAATTATTCTACTCAATAAGTTATTTTGTATATATCAACAAACTGATTCTTAAGTTTATATGGGGAGGCAAAGGACCCATAATATCTAACACAATATTGAAGAAAAACATAGTTGGAGGACTGATACTACCCAATTTCAAGACTTCTATAAAGCTATAGTAGTGAAGACAGTATGGAATTGGTTAAATAACAGACAAATAAAACAATGGAATAGAATAGAAAGCCCAGAGATACACCCATATAAAAATGGTGAACTGATTTTTGACAAATGCCAAATGCCAATACAATGGAGTAATGGTAGTCTTTTTAATAAATATTGCTGGAACAACTGGACGTACAAAGGGAAAAAAAAAAGAATCTAATTGCAGACCTTATACTTTTCACAAAAATTAACTCAAAATTATATCATAGACTGAAGTGTAAAATGTAAAACTATAAAACTTCTAGAAGATAATATAGGAGAAAAACCATATGACTTTGGGTATGGTGATAATTTTTAGATACAACACCAAAGCACCAAAGGCATGATCCACGAAAGAAAGAATAGACAAACTGGACTTTATTAAAATTTAAAACTTCTGTTCTACAAGAGGCAACGTCAAGAGAATGAGAAGACAAGTCACAAACTGAGAGAAAATATTTGCAAAAGAGATATCTGATACAAACCGTTATCCAAAGTCACAAGAAATTCTTAAAATTACTGAACAGTTTAAAAATGAGCCAAAAATCTTAACAGATACCTCACCAAAGAAGATATGCAGATGGCAAATAAACATATGAAAAGATGCTCCCTATCATATGTCATCAGGGAAATGCAAATTAAAACAACAATGAGATATCACTGCACATCTATTAGAATGGCCAGAATCCAAAACACTGACAACACCAAATGCTGGCCAGGATGTGGAGCAATAGGAACTCTCCTTCACTGCTGGTGAAAATACAAAATTGTTCAGCTACATTGGAAGATAGTTTGACTTTTTCTTACAAAACGAAACATACTCTTACCATACAATTCAGCAGTCATACTCTTTGGCATTTAACCAAAGGAGTTGAAACTTATGTCCACATAAAAACCTGCATACGGATGTTTATAGCAGCTTTATTCATAATTGCTAAAACTTGGAAGCACCCAAGATGTCCTTCAGTAGGTGAATGGATAAATAAACTGTGGTTCATCCAGACAATGCAATATTATTTAGTGCTAAAAAGAAATGAGCCATCAAGCCATGAAAAGATATGGAAGAATCTTAAATGCATATTATTAAGTGAAAAAAGTCAGTCTTTAAAGACTGGGGAGAATGTGGATAATCATACCGTATGATTCCAACTGTATGATATTCTGGGGCTATGGTGAGAGTAAAATCAGTTTTTGTCAGGCATTGGAGGAGGAGAGGGATGAATAGGTAGAGCATAAAGGATTTTTAGGGAATGAAAGTCCTCTGTATGGTACTACAATGATGGATACATGTCATTATACATTTGTCCATCCCCACAGAAAGTACAATACCAAGAATGAACACTAAGGTAATTGTGGACTTTGGGTGATTATGATGTTTCAATGTAGAGTCAATCATCAGTTTTAATCAGTATACCACTCTGGAGGAGGATGTTGATAATGGGGAAGCTATTCATGTGTGAGGGCAAGGGGTATATGGAAAATTTCTGTACCTTCTCAGTTTTGCTGTAAGCCTAAAGCTGCTCAAAAATAAAATCTTTTTTAAAAGGCACATTTTCTGAGTAACACAAGGACTTCTTTTTGTGAAGTGGTTTGAATATTTTAGATAAGAGGGCTCTTTTATTTAATAAAGTTATAATAAAATGCGTTGATCGTTAGATTACTAGTGTATTGCTCATTAGATTACTGAACAACGAATGCCCCTCGGAATGGATTCACTCAACATAGACATTTGATCTGCCCTTTCTAACCCTTGATAATACGCCAAGGTTTTGCTGCTACGTGTTAGAACCCAAGATAAGCCTCAAACTTGGAATCTCTCTGAAGGTATAATGAGCTACCACCCCAGCCATTTGGCACATCACCCATGTTATTTTAGAAAAAAAAAATGCCTTTCAGTGGAATGAGATTATTTTACTTTAGCAGTTTTCTATGTTATAAAGTTTAATTACAAGTTTAAATGAACAGAAGTAAATTTGTGCCCATATGGCATTAAAGTATGTTAACTTTAGGGGAGAGAAATAATATGAATAATGCTTAGAGATGTTTTTCTGTGCCAGAAACAAAAGCATAACATTCTTAAAATTGTATTTGCACTGAAATGTACCTGTCTAAGAAAAGGATAATATGTTTTATGCTGTTTTTTTTTTCTTTTCTTGGATCATAGTCAGTTCTAAAAGTAGAATGGGATTTGTAGCCTAGTAATGGTTTTATATAAGCATCACAGTTACTGGGCAAATAATCTATTGTGAATTTCTTACATGACTATTGATGTCATTAAACACAAGCATATTGTATTTCAGAATCATTTAGTCATCCTCACTGTTACTGACAGTTGGTACATTAGTTCATGTTAAATGGAATATCTCTTTAAACTATTCTTGGCATTTCCTAGATTAGATAAATTATGAATTTGATTATTAAAATTAACCTTTTATGTTCATCTGGTATGTTGTTCTGAGCCAATGTCCTTTAGTACTAAACCTTTACCATTTTTCTGTGCTCTGGGGAAAAAAATCTTTCTTCAGGTAGATATTTAATGCAAAGTATATTTTGCATGAAATGCCATTTGCAATATACGTAGTTTGTTTTTACATACAAATATTTTACAAATATATCTCATATGAGCCAGAAGAAGGATGAATAAATTCTGAGTTTGTACATTTTCTTTATTTCCTTGTTTTATTCCTCAAAATTGATTAAGTTTTGGAAATAATGAAAGTGAAAATTAGATTAAATTTTACTATTACCAGTAAAGATAAACTATATTTGACTTATAGACTATATGCTAATTGATACCCCCTCTATCCCACATTCCCATCTCAGTACTCTCTAGGTCCTAAGAACATTTTGTTAAAGGGAAAAGATTCTAAAAAATCATGTTTGGCTATTATGTCATGGGCAGATGGGCCTTCTCATTACACTTTATTTTATTCCTCTTCATGAATTTGTCAGTTTCTTTCCGATTTTTACAGAAGAGACTGCCCAAGTTGTTCCTTGAACCTCTTTTCCTTGAACCTCTTTTCCTTTGTAGATGTACTTATGCATCCACACATATCCATATTCTTGTGTGTGTGTGTGTGTGTGTGTGTGTGTGTGTGTGTGTGTGTCTACTCATACAGTATAGGGAATCTCTTTTTGGACATTCGTGAACTCTTTAAGTTCACAACAGTGGAATTCTGAGTACTTTGTAGTGTGATAAGGAACTAAGACAATTCTGGAAGTTAATTTTATTTACAGTGAGCATTTTGGGGTCAATATAATAGTATTCAGTAGGATAGAATGCCTTAACAAAAACTGGTATAAGTTACTGGTATAAATCAACTGACTATAAGTTGATTTTAAAATGTTTTACAGTGCAGAAAGTTGTATTTGGCTGATAAAGTCATCTGAGACATATGGTAATTGATTACATGAGGTTATCAAATCTTGAAGTAGGGAGTTATGTATTTCAAAGGTATTTTAACTCCTTTATATGAGTAACTTTTTCCAGAAGTTAAAGCTGATATGTGCCGAAGGAGGGAAGACCAGTTTGTGAAAATGTTTATAGACATTAGGTCTGTGAAACTGAAGATTAAATGTGTGTTTTGATTGCTAAAAATGACATAGACTATATATGTGAAAACATTGTATATTCTTTCTTGCTTTGCTTAGGATCCTGAAATGTCTTATTGAATAACTAGTTGAAGCCATTTGCTTAGAAAAGTATTCAGAAAAGTACATGGAAAAGTATTCAGAACTCACCTGTTCTCCTCCCATCCAGTTCTTAGAAAAGTTGTCTTAGTGCTGTGCTAATGTTATGATCAACTAAGGGGCACAGCCAGTGTACAGATAAAATATTTGTTTGTTAAACCTAGTTTGACTGAGCTCGACGTCCTTGGAGCCTGACAACAAGTTGCTCAAACAAACTTATGCTTAGAGATGGTAATTGGTAGAAATATTAAAGAAAATTAAAGCATATTGACAACTGGGAAGTAAAAGCAGCTGGCAGATTCACCTGGCACACAAACTAGAGGTGAAAGTTTTAGTCAGGAATCATGTAGTCTCTGAGGTAAACAGCTATCCAAGTTATTTGTTTACATTTAATTACCAGGCTCCTGAGAGCACCTTTCTGTCTCTCTTTTCTATGCTTTATCCCCAGTGCCTGGATCAATCGCTAGCACATACCAGCTTCTCAATAAATATTTTTTTATTGACCCAGCTACCTGGCAGAGAGCAAGAACTAGGCTTCATGTCGAGGATTGCCATATTCATTGCTGAAATCGGAGTAGAAAACTTAAGGTAGAAGGTTAAGAGTTGGTTTTGCTTTGCTTTCAAATAGGACATTACTAAATAGCTCAGAGATCATAACTGTTTCCTAGAGAATACCAGTAAAAAATTATGTTTGGGGAAACGAGGAACATTTTCAAGTCATCAGTTGTTTGAATAATAAGATTAGTGAAATGTGGCCATCCAATTTTAGGCAGTTTGTTTGTAGGGACTCAAGGTAGTATGTAACATTGGAAGCCAGTTATGGACATGTTTTAGTTACCAGAATGCAGGATGACTTTTGTTTTGGATATTGGAGGAGGCAGTGTGAAAATTCTGACCAGAATTTTGTAACCAGTGAAGGTTTATTTGAAACACTTCCGTGCACTGAACAGTCCCACAAAACACTCTAGTTGTCTGCATTCTCAAACAACCTTGAGTTCAGAACACAGTACACTGCCCATAAGTTTGAAAAGCTTCCTTTCCATTGTTCTAATGATTTCATAAAGATATTTGTTCATATTTAGTGTATGATTTTCAAAGCCCAGTGTATCTCTGTAGAAAAACAGTTATCTGTTTATTTTTGTAAGGACAGAAACCTGTTTATTGCCTGGTATGTATGGATGTGTGTTTGTGCATGGATGTGTTTGTATATGTGCATGTGTGTATGTGCGTGTGTGTGTGTATGTGTGTGTGTGTGTGTGTGTATGTAGGTAGATAGATATAGATATAGACATATAGATAATATATATTATTAGATCAAAACTTTTACATCTTTCCTAATTAGTGATAGTTTCTGAATAATTTTAAAAGTGATGTGGGTTGACAATCTTGGCAAATAAAAAATGTTCCTTTAGTTGACAGAAAAGAGACTTAGTCTCTACACATTTGATCATCTTTAAGCTCTATGCTTCTATTTAGGGAAAAGTATTTGGAAGAGAATAAAGAAGGGTGCCATAGCTTCTGTGACTTCCCCTCCAAATCACCATATACCCAATATGGTACTTCTCCAGAAGTTTCTTTTAGTTTCAGCCATATTTGCTTTTGTGTTTGTGATTATTTGGGATAGGACTTTGAAATTTTGTTTATTTATAAACATTTGTCAATTTATGTATACTTATATATTTTTACTGTGGTAAGAACACTGAACATGAGATCTGCCCTCTTGACAAATGTTTAAGTGCACAATATAGTATTATTGACTATATGTACAATGTTGTACAACAGTTCTCTGGAACTTCTTCATCTTATATAACTGGAACTACAGTTGACTGTTGAATAATGCAGGAGTTAGGGTGCTGACCACCCGCATAGTTGAAAATCTGCCTATAATTCTTTTTTTTTATTGTATCAAATGTTATTTATTTTATTTTATTTTTGAAATTTATTTTATTTTAAAGATATGGGCTACAATTCAGAATTAGGTATACAAGTGGTCATCTTATAGGTAAAGTTTGGGCCTATCTTTGGTCCCCACTTTGCCTGGTTTGAGATCAGGTACCCTTATTAATGTGACACCCACCCCCCATCCCCAGACAGTTTCCAGCCACTGCCAGTCTCTTCCTTATAATATTTTGGTAAATGTTCAGGGTCCGCCTATGAGTGAGAACATATGGTACTCAGTTCTTTGTTTCTGTGATAAATCACTGAGTATAATACTGAATCCATCCAAATTGCTGTAAAGTCTATAATTTTGTTCTTCTTTATGGCTGTGTAATATTCCAACATGTTTACGTACCACATTTTAAAAATCCAGTCCAATTTTGATGAAAATCATGGTTGGTTCCATGTTTTTGCTATTATAAATAGTGCTGCAATAAATGTGCATGTGCAGGTATCTTTTTTGTAGTGTGATTTAAGTTCCTCTCGGTATATTCCCAGAAGGAGGATTGCTGGATCATATGGAAGGTCAATTTTTAGTTCTTTTAGGAATCGCCACACTGTTTTCCACAGAGGTTGAACTAGTTTTCATTTCCACCAACAGTGTTGATGCATTCCCTTTGCTCCACATCCTTGCTAGCATCTATTGTTTTTTGTTTTATTAATTACAGCCATTCTTACTGGAGTTAGGTGGTTTCTCAGTGTGGTTTTGATTTGCATTTCTCTGATGATTAGTGAGGCTGAGCGTTTTTTCTTGTATCTGTTTGCTGCTAGTATGTCTTCTTTTGAGAAATTCCTATTCATGTCTTTTGCCCAATTTTTTTTTCTTTATTTTAAACATGTGGGGTACAATTCAGGGTTAGGTACACAAATGTTCATTATGAAGGTACCCTTGTTGCTGAAGTGTGCCCCTCCCTCCTCTGGCAGTTTCCCTCAACTGCCAATCCTACCCCCTCTCCCTTGGCAATTTCCCACTACTGCCAATTCATTTCTTAAAGTATTATGTATGATAATTGTTCAAGATTCGCTTATGAACGAGAACATATGGTTTCTCTGTTCTTTGTTTCTGTGATAGATCACTGAGTGTGATAGACTCTAAATCCATCCAAGTTGCTGCAAAGTTCATATGTTTGTCCTTCTTTATGGCTGCATAATATTTCAATGTGTATATGTATTACATTTTCTTTATCCAGTCCAGTTTCGATGGGCAACATGGTTGGTTCCATGTTTTTGCTATTGTGAATAGAACTGCAACAAACATACATGTGCAGGTATCTTTTTTGTAGAATAATTTGAGTTCCTCCGGGTATATTCCCAATAGAGGAATTCTTGGGTCATATGGAAGATCAATT
>CAUYQG010232938.1:0-22586 GCA_963574415.1 Tarsius wallacei | reverse complement strand
CAATCCCTTTCTTATATAGTATTATAATTGTTCAAGGTCTGCTTATGAGTGAGAACATATGGTACTCTGTTCTTTGTTTCTGTGATAGATCACTGAGTATAATGGACTCTAAATCCATCCAAGAGGCTGCGGAGTCCATATGTTTGTTCTTCTTTGTGGCTGCATGATATTCCATTGTGTATATGTACCACATTGTTATCCAGTCCAACTTCGATGGGCAACATGGTTGGTTCCATGTTTTTTGCTATTGTGAATAGAGCAGCAACAAACATGCATGTGCAGGTATCTTTTGTTGTAGAAGGATTTGAGTTCCCCCAGGTATATTCCCAATAGGGGGATTGCTGGGTCATAAGCTTTTTTATTTTAAAGATGTGGGGTGCAATTCAGGATTAGGTTTACAAGTGGACATTGTACAGGTAAAGTTTGGGCCTCCCTTTGGTCCCCACTTTGCCTGGCTTGAGATCAGGTGAAACTTAGTATTTCATTCAGTTATGAGTATAGGCAACAAATTACAGTAGTTGTATGAATACCTGTGGCTTTGCCACCAACAGAAATCACTAGCATTTTTAGATCACATTAATTGTTGTGAATATTGAAATGATAATATTAATCAAATTTAATGTTTAGTACTTAATTGAAATTATAGTAGTTAATAGATATTATTTACTGCTGCAATACAGACGTGCATGTACGATATATTACATCATCACACATTAATTTTTTCGATATGTGAAACCATATTTTCATTATAATTTACTTTCTTCATAAGTCTGTGAATCTTACTTTATGCATTTAAAACATTATTCTGAGAAGGAGGTCTGTTTGCTAGGTTGCCAGAGGGTATTACAACATAAAAAACGACGGAGAATTCCTGCTCTGGACCAATTTACCTGATGTTTTCCAGTTGTTAGAATATCAAAACTCAAATGTCTTAACCTGAAATTCAAGACTTGTGGCAATCTGGCCCTTCCTATTTTATACTACCCTTTGTATTCAAGCTGACGCATTCGCGTCTGCACAGCTGGGCCTGCACAGCTGCTCCAGCCTGCTCACCCACCCACGGCAGCCTCTCCTCACATCTCCCTCACCTGGAATGCCCTCTGGTGCTGGGCAATTCTCCAAATCATTGTTAGTGCACCAGAGCTTCCTGGCAGCTGCAGTGTAAGGACTTGTCAGCGAGGGAGGTTAGCCAGCTTCCTGAGTACTCAACCATGAAATCAATATAAATAAATCAGAGAAGACAGAGGCAAAGGCGTCCTGAAGAAACTGAGATGTCACAATACTTGACCATCATGTGACTATGTTAACCTACGTAAAAGACAATCATGTCTTTCGGAAAACCTGGTAAGCGCTTATGAGATTTAACAGTTATTGACTGTTTGGCACATGTCAGAGACTTCCCTGAATGCTTTACATGTTTTAACTATTTTCTTTTCAAAGCAACTTATGAAGCAAGTACTTGGTTGTTATGTTTTCTTTACACATGAAGAAACAGAGAAGCTGAAGGACCTGCCCAAGACCACAGAGTTTATAAGAGGCAGAGCCAGGACTCAAAGCTGGCTAGTTTGACTCTAATCTACACTTTTAATCACCATGCTATATCATCTCTTGGTAAGTAGGCAGGGCAGATGTAAAAGTGGGCAACAAAGTCTCTCTTGATGAGATGGTTGTGTCAGGCTGCATTGTATGGTGACTTTAAACTTTACCTGTTCATCTACCAACCTGTACCCTGATTACAAACTCACTCAAAACCTCCTGATTGTCCTCCCACATAAGACATACTACAGGAAGGGAATAGGCCATCGATGACAAGGCAAACTAGACTTTCTGGCCTTCGTGATAATTAGATTTTTGTCAGAAAAATTTTAAATTGGCTCTTTAGCTTAGAAGACAAAGAGATATACTTTTCCCTATTCTTCCCACCAAACACAACTAAAATCCTTGAAAATGAATGTAAAACAAACCTAAGAAGACTCTGAAAGACAGAGGCAGGCTAATCAGGACCTCAGGGTCTTTTTCTCTTCTAACCAGACCGAATACTGGCAAAGCTGGCAACCCAAGAATGTCAGTGGGCACAGACAAGCAAAAAGTCTCAAGAAAAAATGGCTCTCTCTGGTCAAATGACCAGGAAAGTAAGAGAAAGCTTTTAGACTATAACTGCGTAACTGCTATACTATAACCAAACACCAGAGAAAGAAATCTGTGCCCCTGGAAAGAGGCCATTTTGGTTACATTAGAACAGCCATTTTAAAAAGACTTAAAGACGTATGTTCTTTATAACTGAATCAGGCTAAATGTAGAACCCATTTAAAATTTTAAAATGCTTATTATTTCCCCTCTCCCATCACCCCTGCTCTTAATCCCCCCTTTCCTCTCTCAGCACAACTTTTCCTGACTGAGAAGGCCATTCAGATGTTCAGACTCAAAAGAAAGGGCAGTGATCCTCACTATTCCATGATAGATACCATGGCTTCGTCTGGCAGTGGGGGAAGCCTTTGCTAGTCTGAAGAATGACAAGCATCCATCTTGGGAGAGATTCTACATGTAGTCCGTAGGAATATCTGATAGGCACAATAAAGATTGCTTAGTTAAAATTAGAAGGATTATTTGTAACCCTCACAATGTTAATGTAATCACAAATTAATAGAAGCTTTGGCTCCTTACAACATAAATCTAGCTTCCTGCTAAACCCAAAGGTAATCATTAACAACATAGTCTTAGACCTGATTTGCTTGCATTAAACCAGCATCTATTTTAGTGTTCACTGATTTTGTTTTCAATGATTCATCATTTTTTACAATGATAAAGACATTATCCTGCTCTTTCTCATGTACTCTATGCAAACTGTTAAAAAGTTACTAAATTCTGGAAATCATCCCTTTGTCTTTAATAATAAAGACATGAAACTCCAGATGGTACAGAAATGTATAGGCAATGAACATCAGAGTAATGAAACATAGATATCACAGCAACAGTCTGAAATGTTGTAGCTTGGTATTAATCTATAGCAAACCTCAACACTTGTGATTATAAATACGAACTGTAAAATTCAAGAAGTCAAGTAAACTTAGAGGCGCTAAGTTCTGACTACTTGAATTCTAAATTCAGAAAAAACCTCTTTCTTCCTGGTTCCCTATCTCTCAACTCTTACTGGTGGTGAGAGAAGCAGCCGTCTGTTCCACGGACCATTTCACCCCTCCCCACAAAGACCAAGTAGGGAGCCTAGATCTCTACTCTCTAACAATATGTCCCAACCCACCCAGTACCTGCAAGGGTGGTATCAGAGAAGGTAGAGTAGGGAACCAGGAAGTTCATCTCTCAAGTGCCTACATCCTCCACTTAGGGTAGTGCCAGAGGAGGCCTAGTGGAAACGCAAGATATTCACCACTGCCCAGAGGTAATGAGGCCACTCTGTCACTCTGGTGTTAGTGGAGGCTCCATGGGGAACAATAAAAAGATGCCACCACCCCTTCTAGTCAAGGAGATATCAGTGAAGACCTAGTGAGGGACTAGAGCTGACCCCTCTGCCTAGCAGTTATGATGAACACAAATCAGGTGTCAACATGGAGGCTGAGTGGGGAATCTGAACTTTGTTTCCAACTGACAGTCACAAGGTGGTGCTCCTTGATGAAAAGTACAGTGTCAAAGGAAGCCAGCTTCAACATAAGGTTTCGGTAAGATGTAGAATCTTATAGCATAATGAGCAAAATGACGAGGGTCCAATTTTTTTAAAAATCATTAACCATATAAGAAACCAAGGAACTCTTAACTGAATGAAAAGAAACACCCAGTAGATGCCAACACTAAGATGACAGAGAGGTTAGAATTAAGTCACAAAGATATTAAAGCAGCCATAATTTTGTTTAAAAAATTGCTACTGGGAGCTTGAAATATTTTTTTTTAATAGAAAGCCTCAGGGAAGAAAGTAAGAGGAACCAAATGGAAATTTTAGAACTTAAAAATATAGTAATTGAAATTTAAAAACTCAGTGGATGGGCTCAGCAGCAAAATGTAAAAGAAAAGGAAAGAATCAGTGAATTGGAAAATAAACAATCAAAATTATCCAATCTGAATGACAGAGGGAAAAATCTATTGGTGGGTGGAGGAACCAGAGTTTCAAAGACCTGTAGCACTATAGTAAAACAAATCTAATATTACTATCATCAGAGTCTCAAAAGGAGAGGACAGCACTCTAAGTGTACTCAAAAAACAACTACTGATAACTTCCAAAATTTGTCAAAAGACATACACTACAATGTCAAGAAGTTGAGTGAACCCAATTAAAGGATAACCCAAAATACCCACACCAAACACATCCTAGTCAAACTCTTAAGACCAAAGCAAAGAACAAATCTTTGAAACAGTAAAAGAGAAATAACATCTTGCCTACAGGGGAAAACATTTTAATGGCAGCAAATTTTTCATCAGAAATCACGGCATGCACAACAATTTTCAAGTGCTAAGAGAAAAGAACCAGAATCCTCTATCCAGTTAAATTATTATTTGGTAATTAAGAAGAAGTGCAGACGTTCTCAGATGGAGAAAAACTAAGAGAACTTGTTTTGAATTTTCAGCAGACCTAAAAGAAGCTAAGATAATTTGCAAAATAGAAAGGAATCAGTAAAAGAATATCAGAAAGAAAAAGCACAGTATGCAAAAATGCAGATGAAAAATAGACTTTCCTTCATCTTTTTATTTTCTAAATTGTTTGACAATTGAAGCAAAATCTCAAATTGAGAATCTAAGCTCTCACCTCAAGGACCTGAAAAAAATAAAAGTGAGCAAAATAAGTATAAAGAATGCCAAAGAAATAAATAACAAAAATGAAAAACATAAACATAAATTAATGAAATTAGAAACAAAAACAACACAAAAAATCAGTTTTTAAAAGCTGGTCATTTGAAAAGATCAATAAAATTGCAAATCTCTAGCAGGCCTAGGAACCAAAAAAGAGAAGACATAAATAACCAACATCAGGAATGGAACAGGAAATAGCACTGTAAACTCTGAATGTGTCAAAAGGATATAAGATAATTCTACAAATAACTCTGCAGACAACTTAGATAAAACTTCTTCAAAAATCACAAACTACCACAACTCACTCAATATGAAAAAAACAATTTGAATAGCTGGGAACTATTTAAAAAATTTAAATCGTATTTTTAAAATTCTAAAAAGAAGATCTTGGACCCAGATGGTACCTCTGGAGAATTCTACTAAAAATTTAAGGAAGAATTAATACCAATTCCACACTATAGCTTTGGGAATTAAACAGAATAGGAATTTATATATCTCAATTAAATGTTTAACATTAGTGCTACCCAGACAAAAAGTAGACATAGACAATAGGAAATAATGAAAACTATATGCCAGTACTCCCTTATAAAAACTATACACCAATACCCCCTTATAAATATAGATTTTTTTAGCCGGGCTCGGTGGCTCAGCCTGTATCCCGCGCCTTGGGAGGCTGAGGTGAGTGGATAGCCTGAGCCCGTGGGTTCGAGACCCGCCCGGGCAACTTGGCGAGACCTCATCTCTACAATAAATCAAAAAAATCAGCCGGACATGGTAGCGCGCACCTGTAGTTCCAGCTACTCGGAAGGCGGAGGCGGAAGGATCGCCGGAGCCCAGTGGGTCAAGGCTGCTGTGGCCGGGAGCAGCCACTACCCTCCAGTCTGGGCAACAGAGTGAGACTCCAACTCAAATAAATAAATAAATAAATAAATAAATAAATAAATAAACATAGATTTTTAAATACCTAACAAAGTATTTGCAAAAGAATGCAGTAAGGTATAAGAATTACACTTACACACAAAACACTAAAGTTAGGCCCTTATCTTATACCATATATAAGAAATTACCTAAAAGTAGATTAAAGACCTAAAACCATAAAACTCCTAGAAGAAAACAGGGAGAAACTTCATGACATTGGATTTGACAATGATTTGTTGGATATGACACCAAATGCACAGGGAATAAAAGTAAAAAAGAGTTGGTACCACATCAAACTTTAAAAATTTTGTACATCAAAGAACACAGGCAACAGAGTGAAAAGGTAGCCTACAAAATGGGAGAAAACTTTGCAAATTATATATCTGATATGAGGTCACTATCCAGAATATACAAAGAATTCCTATAACTCAACAACAAAAAATTAAATAATTCAATTTAAAAATGAGCAAATGACTTGAACAGACATCTTCTAAAGATGACATACGAATGGTCAATAAGCATATTAAAAGATGCTCACCACTAGGTATGGTGGTTCATGCCTGTAATTCCAGCAATTTCGCTGGCTGAAGTGAGAGGATGGCTTGAGGCCAGGCGTTTAAGATCAGCCTGGGCAACATAGTGCGACTTTGTTTTCAAAAAAATTTTTAATTAGCTGGGCATGGTGGTGCATCCCAACTACCTGGGAGGCTGAGGAGGGAGAATCACTTTAGCTCAGAAGTTGGAGGCTGCCGTGAGCTGTGATTGCACTGCCCTCCAAACTAGGCAACAGAGATCCCAGAACCACAGTGAGCTTTTTTTTCACTATTAGAGTGGCTACTATAAAAACGACAGGAAATAACGAGTGTTGACAAAAGTGTTGAAGATTTAGAATCCTTGTACACTGTGATTAGGATTGTAAAATGGTGAAACTAGTATGGAAAAATGATGGAGGCTTCTCAAAAACAAAAATAAAAATAGTATCATCAGCCGGGCTCGATGGCTCAGCCTGTCATCCCGCGCCTTTGGGAGGCTGAAGTGAGTGGATTGCCTGAGCCCGCGGGTTCGAGACCCGCCAGGGCAACTTGGCGAGACCTCATCTCTACAATAAATCAAAAATCAGCCGGGCGTGGAGCGCACGCCTGTAGTTCCAGCTCCTTGGAAGGCCGAGGCGGAAGGGTGGCCGGAGCCCAGCAGGTCGAGGCTGCGGTGGCCGGAAGCGGCCACTGCACTCCAGCCTGGGCGACGGAGTGAGACTCCAACTCAAAAAAAAAAAAAAAAAATAGTATCATCATATGATCCAGCAATGTTATTTCTGGGTATATGGCCAATATAATTGAAAGTAGAGTCTCAAAGAGATATTGCCACACCCCTGTGCAAAAAGTACTTATCCACAATAGCCAAAAAGTGAAAGCAACCCAAATGTTCATTGTCAGATAAATGGATAAATAAAATGTGGTATATAAATACAATGGAACATTATTCAGACTTAAACAGAAAGGAAATTTTGGTAGAGAGGTACAAAGTTTCAATGATGCAAGATGAGTAAGTTCTGGATATCTAATGTGCAGCAAGAGATTAGTTAACAATATTATTTTTTTTTTATTATATTTATTTTTTTGAGTCGAGGTCTCCCAGGCTGGAGTGCAGTGGTGTAATCACAGCTCACCACGACCTTGACTTCCTGGCCTGGGCTCAGGTGGTCCTTCCGCCTAAGCCTCCTGAGTAGCTGGGACTGCAGACCCGTGCCACCACACTCAGCTAATTTTTTTATTTTTTGTAGAGACGAGGTTTCACTATGTTTCCCAGGCTGCACTTGAACTCCTGGGCTCAAGCGACCCTTTCGCTCCTGCCTTCCAAAGTGTTGGGATTGCAGGCGTGAGCCACTGAACCTGGCTAGCAATATTATATTCTACATAGAATAGTTACCAAGAGCGTAGATGGTAAGTGTTCTCACCAAAAAGAGAGCAGGAAAGAGCAAGCAAGAGAGAACATGGGAGTGAGAGTGAGAAACGGTAGCTACATGAGGTAGTTACCAGGTAATTAACACCTATATGAGGTGATGTATGTGTTAATTAGCTCAACTTCGATGATTATTTCACAACGTATATGGACATCAAAACATCAAGTTAAATACCTCAAATATATACAATTTTATTTGTCAATTTGTCCCAATAAAGCTGAGGGAAAAAAGGAAGGAAATCCTGTCACATGATACAACGTGAATGAATTTTGAGGACATTGTGCTGAGTGAAGTAAATCAGTCATAAAAAAAAAATACTGTGTGGTTCCACTTATATAAGTTACATAATGTAGCCAAATTCTTGAAACAAAAAGTGTAATGCTGGCTACCAGAGGCTACAGAGAGAAGACGAAAGTGAATTGTTTAAGGGCTATAGAGTTTCAAAGATATAAGATCTTTTAAATTCCGGAAATTTGTTTTACAATAACGTGAATATGCTTTATACTACCAAACTTAAAATGGTTAAAATGGTAAATTTTATGTTATGTGGTTTTTACTGCAACTGTATATACACCATGACCAATTAATATTTATTTAAAAGACCACACACACATACACACACACACACACACACACACACACACTCTCTCAGAATACATAGAACTCTTCATTAATTTCCCCTGTTCTTCTTGTCAGAATTTTTTTAACATTAGCAACTCTGTTTTAATTCTGACAACTTTCACATTTCCCCCTTTTCATCAAGATCTTTCACCAAAAGCGTTAATCATTCTGTATTTGGGTTTTGCTGTTCCTTGGTGTTGGAATGGATCTGTCCCACATGCTGGTTTCATCCCATGTTGAGGGAAAGAATTGGTGACTAGAAGTTAGTGTCAAAATGATTTTAACAACATTTGAGTAACAAGGGAGGTTTGAAGGAAGCGGCTCTCAGGTTAAGTCTACTTGGAATCCATTATTAAGTTCAGTTTTGTATGTTCCCTGGTCTTTTATTATCATCTCAAAGTACTGAACCAGATTATTCTTTTAGGAGTTGGACTTCTGTAAAACTTTAACAAGTAGCAGATACAAAGTTTAAAAAGGAAAAACACTAAGTAAAATTAATATGACAATTCCAGTTTGAATAATGGTTTCGAGTCATGAACCTACACTTAAAGACAACCAATTGAATAAATAAAATGATCAAGGAGAATTAGATGAGAACTATGACGACCATGTGGCCTGTTTTATTTCTTATTTTGTATGTGTGGGTCTCAACTTTGCCAGACGAATTTATCTAAGTGCTGTAGATAGTATTATCAATTGCACAGACATGTTCTTATTTAACCAATGGATATTAAGTAATTTTTTAGATTAGATTCTGTTAAGAGAGCATTAAGAGGAGTAAGTCTCATTATGATATAGAGTCTTGTTCCATTGTCTTGGAAAAGTCTGTGTACAGTGTGAAAATATCAAGTACTCCTGCTTTACAGTTAAAATATCTTTTTGTTATGGCATTGTGCAGCTTGGCAAACCTTCTGTGTGGCCCACACATCAGGCATAAGAATTGTTTTTTAAAATTTATCTACTTTCAGCTTATAGGCCTTTAGGAAAAGAACAGCTTTTGCTTTTTATTGAAGAGTTGTAGCCAAATAGTGGTGGAAATTGGAAGAATTCGGGATCTAGCCCAGTCTATAGGTAGATAACAAGAACTTGAAAACAATGTACAGGGTTACAATCTAGCAAAAGTGCGTTACAGTTTTTCTTTAAAAGCATAAATTTTTTCCTTTACATTGATCACATAAGAACCTCAGGTTTAAAAGCTTCTTGATGATAGAAAACCAAACCAAAGCAGACTTTGAATTTTATTTACAGTCATAAGGTTTCTGTGCCTGCCAGTAAGTGACAATTTTTACTCATGCACTTTAAGGGAATCTTGGAGACCAGACATTTTATGTTCATTCTGAAATACGTTATTTTAGTCAAAGCCTTGGTAATATAATCCATGTTTCCAACTGTGTCCTTCTTATAAAGAGAAAACAGATTTGTTTTAAACTTATGTAAATAATCATATTGTAATAAAACACAAGAATACTCATTAGCTTCTGAATTTTGGAGAAATCAAACACAAAAAGCAAATACTTCTACCTTTGTTCACAAAACTATACTTTACCAAATTGCTGTGAACTATAAGTAGCTTAAGAAGAAAAATTTCTTAGACCAGGCACGGTGGCTCAAGTCTGTAATCCCAGCACTTTGGGAGGTCAAGGTGAGGGGATTGCCTGAGCCCATGGGTTCGAGACCAGCCTGGGCAACATGGTGAGACCTCATCTCTACAATAAATCAAGAAAAAGTAGCCGGGGATGATGGCACATGCCTATGGTTCCAGCCACTTGGAAGGCTGAGACAGAAGGATCACGTGAGCCCAGCAGTCGAGGCTGCAGTGGCCGTGAGCATGCCACTGCACTCCAACCTTGGCGACAGAGTGCGTCTCTACCTCAAAAAAATTAAAAAAGCAAGAATTCTTAAGTCTGGCAAACAAAATATTCAGGTAGAGAACTAAAAATGTTTTAAATAAAAATCATAAAACATTATCTTCATCACTTAATTTTATAGTTAATTTCTTGTTTTGCATGATTAGCTTTATTGTGTTTTTTTTTTTCTTTTTTTGTGATCAGTTTTTTATTAGAGTTCTGGAAATTTTTAATTAGTCCATGAATCTTAAAGTTATTAGAAATCTATGTCCAAGAGTATGTGTTAATCTTCTCCATGAAAAGCAATTTTGGACTACAGCTGATTGAAAAGGCTTTTAGAGAAGAATTTAAAATAATAGCTGCATATGACAAAAACTGAGAATAGCCATGATTAAAAAGCTCATGAAAGTTCAAAATTGAACAGAAAATTTAGGGGTTTTGTTTTGTTTTGTTTTACTACATGCAGCATTTTTAAGATAACTAGAAACATGATTGGTAGTATTATATCAGGACCATCAGACTTTTATAAATGTTATATAATCTTTAGCATAGTCACATCAATAACATATATATGCAAATACAATTTTTTAAAAATTAACATTAACTACTGAAATCTAATAACACATTAGATTTTTATGAAGTTATATAATTTTTGAAACATTAATATCAATAACATAACTCTAAATGTAACTAAAAGAATATCTAGTATCACTTGCCATTTGACGATGCTTCCTATACAATTTACCAAATAAGCCTAATCATTTAATATCTCTACAAAATGAGAAATACCTTCTTTGACACTCTCCTGGGGCCCAACCAAAAAATCTCAAGGTTAATTTTAGGTCGAAATGGCTTATATTAGAATTTTGATAATGAGGAAGCTTGCCAAAGTTGTCAAAAGGTTTATAACATGATCAAAACAGAATCACAGGCCACTGCAAAATAATAGCCATTCACTTAACCAGGGTGATAATCAAAAACTTCAAAAGCAATATATAAAAGTACATGGATCTAAAAATCTTAACCTTTTTAAAGTTCAGTTTTCCTTAAAAAGACAACACAGAAAATTATCTTGATAATAAGTAAAATATTTGTTAGGCCAGTTACCAGAGAGGTGAAGAAAACCTCCTATACAGTCTGATTGCTTTTTCTTATGGGAAGCCCGCCTAGATAACCTGGAAGCCAAATCTGTTGAAAAAGAGTACTTACATTTCATCAGACACAGAAAGAAAGTGTGTCCATAGTTACAAGTGCACATCTTATTAAAGAGGAATGTAAACAGAAAAACTAATGCTCTGAGCAGAAGGACACATGGCTCTTATCAACAGCATGGAAAATTTCCTGGTTACAGTTCAGACACATCAAGAAAAGTCAAGAGTACAGAATCAAGTTATTCTGGAAGAAAACATCCCTTTGCTAGGCCTTTGAGATAAACATTTTAGTGTCAACAGCAGAGTTAGAACCAGTAAATAAAAAAAAAAAAAAATTACCAGAGCTGATGAAATGGTTGAAGAGAGTTATCACCCAACTGAAGCAAAAAGATACACCCTTTTAAGGAAAGAAGGAAAGAGTGCTGGGAATGAGGCATGACCTGCAAATTATGTACAGCAAGATACAGCAAGAACTGAACCTCTGTAATATGAATCTAAGAAGTTTCAAAAAGGAATTTTTTACCCTAAGAAATAAACTTATCCTTCTGAATGAAAATGACAGCACTTCCAACCTGAATCGAAGGAAATTAAATATATTCCAGGAAGATATATGGCAGAAATTGAAAGTAGCTGCAGTTTAGAGGAAGGCTATTAGAGAAACAAATTTCAGATTTAAAAGTCAAAACCTCTTAAAATTTCACTAAGAGCAAGCCAATACTTTAAAAAAAACTGTTGTTCTAACATAGGAGACCAGATTTTTTGTTTTGTATTACTGCATTTTTAATATCCAATCTCATTTTTTTTGAAAGTCATGTTTTCCTTTTAATTATAGTCAACTGGATCATACACAAAATTCCTTTCATAAACTCTTCCTTCATGAATCTTATCGCAACTTACTCAGACCATTTATGGCATGCTGGGATTTTCTGCTTTGTCCTATACTCTTCTTTCTTAAATAATCAGTCATTTTATTTTGAAACAAAAACAATTTACAAGATTCTGTCTCATACAGAAGCATTCCTTTTCTTTTTAAGCTTCCTTACCAAAAATACATCTTCATAACCATAACATTCCTCACATCTCTCTTTCCTACTTACTAGTTCCTTTCTATCTTGCTTCTATTTCTTGTCTAAATACATATTTTATTTTATTTTATTTTGAGTCAGAGTCTCACTCTGTCGCTCAGACTGGAGTGCACTGTCACAACCATGACTCACTACAGCCTTGAACTTCTGGGTTCAGGAAATCCTTCTACCTCGGCCTCCTGTGTATCTGGGACTACAGGTGCATGCTACCACACCCAGCTAATTTTTTGATTTGTGTAGAGACAAGATCTCACTATGTCACCCGGGCTAGTCTTGAGCTCCTGGACTCAAGCAATCCTGTCACCTTGGCCTCCCATAGTACTGAGATTACAGGCATGAGCCACCATGCCCAGCCTAACTCCTTATTCTAAAACATTTACATAACCTCCAAATTAATCAAAATTATTTTTTTCTTAATAAAAAGCATGTTTTATGCTCTTATAATGTTCTCAGCAAAAACACATCTTACTTCTTTCGGTACGTTTTATAAACAGAATTACATATATTAAAGAATTTTTAACTCTTAGTATCCTTAATTTTTATCAAGCAATCGTGAACTATGACATGTCAATAATTTATAGATGAGAACCATTTCGTAATTTAAAAAAAATATTTCCCCATAACATAATTTGTCATGTTTACTAAATAGATCCAAATATATTTCAGTCTTTCTATAAAATTTAGGAAGCCAGAGCAAGCCTATATTTATGTTCAGCGATTTATTTTAGTTTTTATCTTATTTGGAAATGACCTAGACTTTTAATGAGTATTACTTAATTTAACACAGTATAGTTTTAAAACTTTTAATTACATGAAAAGTTAATTTCTAGGTCCTATCTCATTTATATTTACTTAATTTATTTATTTTTTTTAACAATTTACCCGGATTACTTATAAAAACTGAAATATTAGACAAAGCTAATTATTTCAACTTATTTTCCATTAACCATTTTTTTAGCCTGTAACTCACAGGTGTTCTTCTAAGTAAGAACCTTAAAATTAACAATATGGGTATTTTGCTAATAACTCACAAGATACCATCATTTTCATCAAACCAACAATATTAAATTAGTCTTCAGTATCTAAGAACTTCACAAGGAAAGATCATTCTGTTTTAGGCTGGGTTTGCAACTGTAACCTCTTAAAACATCTATCAGAGAAAAATATAAAACTACCTGACTAGCTAAAACATATGCTGACAATTCTGAAGACATTTTAATTTTATTTCATCAATAATCAGCTTACATCACATGTAAAGGCATTTGGGTTAATTAATATATATTTTATATTTTATCAGAGCACTCATTTATCTATGCCAATCTAAATAAAATTTCTTAAGGTATTTCTGGCGGACATGAACATATGCATAAAGTCACCTAAACACACACACAAGAAAAGATCATACAGCTTTAATTTTAGAACTTTAGTCATGAGATTATAATACAAACTGACCATTTAATAAAAAACAGTTAGATCCAAATTATATTTCTGACAAAATCAAGAACTGTTTGCATAGCTCAACTTTTTCTGTCCTGATAGTCTATCTAATGAAAGGCTGTGGGCCAACATTTTAGGTAAAGAAGTTTCCATGGTAGTTTAATTTTTTAAAAATCTCTTTCATTTATTTTCTCACTTTTTTTAAGTTTCAGATGAGTTTAGGGTTAAACATTCAATGTTTAAACTTAACGAAGACTGGCTAAATTGTGTTTTTAAAAAATCTCCAAGAAGCTTTGAACTAGTAGCAAATCTATCTTTCATTTGCCTCTATGGGCAGGAAGCATTTTAGTAGATTTTTTCCCCGCTGGCTTTTTCATTTTGACCTCAACATCGCAGACAAAGCAAAAGTTTTATGCTTAGGTACTTTAAGAATACCTTTTAAGAGTAACCTTACATTATTGCTCTGAGCTCAAGATTTTGACTTGTTTGATGAGAGCCTAACTTTTATAAACATTGATCTATTTCTTTTTATCTTAGACTCATTGAAAAATTAAGTGCTCTATCACCATCAGCAATTGTTAGGCAATTCTAAATTTACATTTCATAAAGTTGTCTAGGTTGTTGGTTACCACAGCACTGTTGAAATATGTAAAGTCATTAATTTAAAAACCCTTTAAGACTTTTTTTTTAAATCTTGATTGTAAAGTCATTAGCAGTGAGTCATCTCAACAACAGAAGAAAAGTCAACAGGTTCAAAGTAAGCAGAAAGAAAAATTAGAGAACTTAGAAAGCCTTACAGGCTCTACAGTTGCAGGGTTTTTTAGAGAGTGTGAATAATGCCTTCTCCAAGCATTTAAAAATTTTTTAAAGGGGGAACATGGAAGCAGTAGGGAAGTAGGTATGACTCTAAAAGGTCAGCATGAGGGATCCTGCATGATGGAACTGTTGTGTATCTTGACTATGTAGGCATCAATATCCTGGTTGTAACACTGTCGTATCATTTTGCAGGATGTTACCATTAGGTCAAACTGGGTAAAGGATGCATGCATATTCCTGTATTATTTTTTATAACTATATCTCAGTCTACAATTATCTCAAAATAACTTTAATTTTGAAATGGCCCTTTGATATCCTATATCCGTGTCCTGAGGTTGGCTAGTAGGTATTTGTCTCTCCGGGAAGGACCCATCATGCTCACATAATCAGATTTCTGAAGGTCAGATTTCAACCATGATAAATCCAGCAAGGGCAACTAGTCTGTGACGTTTTCAGACCTCTGGAAATATCCATCCTTAACACTTGCCATGCTCTTGTCCGTTTTCAAACTTCTGTAAGTTCCAACATTATTTCAGACAATTCAGATCTCAGTTCTCCAAGAAGCTCTGCCCAGCTACCCAGGCACCCGCTGATTCTGCTGTCCCTCACCTGCTCTAGCATCATCACCACCGTGCTATCCAGTGTGGTGGCTACTAGCTCCACGGGACGGTGGCACAATTGCAATGCGCTGGTGCAAACGGAGATGTGCTACAGGGGAAAGATACACCCCAGATTTTCAACCTAGTCCAAAAAAAGAATGCAAAATACTGCATTCATTTTTACATTAATTTCATATTAAAATGATAACATTCTGGCTATACTGGGCTAAATAAATTATAGTAATAAAATTAATTTCACCTGTTTCTTTCTACTTTTTAAGATACAGTTATAAGAGAATGTGAAATCACATTTGTGGCTCATAGCGTGTTTCCACTGGACAGGGCTGATCGATACGTCAGCATACATTCCTGCAGTCCTTTCCTTCACAACTGCTTAAGAACTGCCTGCAATTTACTATACCGCTTGGATGTATTATCTAATGATGGCAAAGGCTGAAGACTGGCCCGCCTATCCCACTTGCCCTCCTGATCCATTTTTCGCATTGCATAGACCATCAAGCTAAATGTCAGTTCCCCGGAACCCTTTGTTGGTAGGTTCAGTGAGAGCTCTAGCTTCCACAGTTGGGTTGCACAGTGCACAACTTTGAAGCAGAAGGGAGAAAGTAGAAGAAGCAGTCGCAGTGGGGAGAAGCTTCTGACAGCCGTGGTGACACAGGCATCTAGTTTTCCGGAGATTGCTGTGGCAGGAGGCAGTGGCTCTGTCCAGAGCGCCATGGGTGCTGAGTCGTGGCCTGTGCCTGGAATGTTGTCCCGCCAGATGGCTCTGCAGTGCAATTTCTCCTTACTGGTTGCTCCTCGTTGCAAATTTTCTGCAGATGCAACATCACTGTCTGGTTCTCAGGCCCTCCCAGAGAGGTCATGAGCTCCAAGCATGCATTTATATATTCCTTTATGCTCAAATGTACTAGAATAGATGGTGAGACCTATGACTAAGAATGCTGTCCAAACTCAATTATATGTCTTTTGAGGGAAAGGGTGATTCTCTCTCTTCTGAATATGTATTACAAGCATACATAAAGTGCACCACAGAGGGGAATTCAATAAATAAATGTTGTTAGTGATAATGATTGAGATCATGTTATACTCTGCTAAGGTAGAATAGCCATGGGCTTTTAAGAATAATCATATATCACAGGAAAAGATTTTTTCAAAGGTCTCAAGCCTTGTGCTAACATCAGGGAATTTCATTTGGCTTACTAGGAGGTGTTGATTTAAAATGTTTCTGTTGAGAAAAAAACATCAAGTCACAACTTATATCTTCCTTTCCTCATACGCTGTATTTACATGTGTTACTAAGTATTCCTTTTTTGGTTCACCAAGTTTCTTTTTGTACAGAGGACATTCATCAACCAATTCTGATCGTCTACACCCTAAATGCAGAACACAAAGAATGATATTCTTGTTACTTTGAATATCAATTATTACTTAAAATATGTTGAAAGACGAAATGCATCATGGCTGTCAGCATCTCTGTAGGTTCTTGGTAGTCTGTCAATATGCAAGCCCCTGACCACCTGAGCCCCTTCTCTGGGCTTTGTTTGCCTTGAACAATCTTGAAGGACAAATAATGTCTCCCTCTGGGTCAAAGAGCCGGCTTATTGGAGGTTCCTCAAGTTCAGTGTTCCTCTCCTCTAACACAACTCACCCCGTGTGCCTGTATCCCCTGGGCTGTTCATTCCCTTGGGACTTAGAAGGCAAGGAAACCTAAGCAAATCATGCCACTTGCTGAGCTGTGAGAAATAAAGCCCTTCGCCTTTGACGCAAGAGTCTTGTGTGTTCTGCTCGGACTCATAAAACAGTAACAAGATAATTGACTGGCTTAGTAAGTGAGGTAAATGCAAATGCCAGGTCCAACAGCACCTAATATTTAAGAATGACTGTGTTTGATTTCTTAATACCAAGGAGATAATTTTCAGGCTCTGTGGTAATCGTTTCAATGCAATTCAAGGACCAGGCCATTTCTAAGTCTTCAGAAATTAATTTTCTCTAACATAGGTAATGGAAATGTTTTAAGATCTATCGCCAGAAAGCCTATTTAATTTTCAGAATCTATTAAAATGTGATTGCATTTTGTGCTGACAATTACTACCTTTTGTCCCCCTTAATTACCCAGGAAGAGTATTTATAGCTGAATCTCCTTGTTTATTTTCAGCAGAAGATCATCTGTAAATTGCAATTGCAATATTTTCCTATCTCTGTTGCCACTTCTGCTTCAGAAGTGGCTGCTGCCTGGCGCACCTCTATTTATTCATTCATTACCCGAGCATTTGTCGAGGGCCTGTGTTTGAAGAGGCATTGTGCTGAGGACAGCAAGAAGCCGAGAGACGGCTAAGGCAGGGTCTCTGCAGTGCATGCGATCCACCATCCCACGATTGTGGAGGGGAGCAAGCCTCGAGTGTGGCACTCAACAGGACAGTCAAGCAAGAGCTGCCAACGTGAACACCAGTGGATGTAAAAAGGGAGAGTCTGGTTGAAGAAAATTTGGCTAAGAAGATCTGAGTAGGTACCGGGCTGGAGACACAGGAGAAGTCGCAGGTCATGCTTTTGAGGTTCAGACTGGGTGCCTTGAATGCTTATGATAATGGCTGCTCTAATAGATAATTCTGAAAAGAAAGTGCCCGGAGGGTGGTAAGGCAAAGAAATCATGTGAACTGTTTTAGCCATGGGCAACCAGGGAGGGAGAGAATATCTCTGAATGCAGGAGTTGGGAAGGTATGTGACCAGAGCTCTGGATTGGGAGATGGCGGCATGCGCTCTGAGAGCTGTGTGCACAGGGGATTCATGGCATTGTGAGGAGTGATTATTCCCATGACTGGGTTAGAGAAAAGCACAGTAGAAGGACAGAACCTTGCAGGCCTCACATCTGGGAGACGTGAGGAAGGGGCCTCTGAGAGAAGGAAGGATACCAGAGAGAAGAGAACCTGAATAACGCAATGTGTACAAAATCAGATAAGCGGGTCTCCAGTAGGAAACATTGAAATGCTACAGAAGTCAAAGATGAGTATTCCAGAAGGAAGGAAGGAAGGAAGACTGATAGGTGACTCGTACCTGCAAAGTGACAGCAGAGCTAACCAGGTGAAGCCCTGAGCTACAGGTGTTGGCAGGTCATAGGTATCTGGTGATGACAGCTAGTTTCTTTTTT
The DNA here is from genome assembly GCA_963574415.1 of Tarsius wallacei. Taxonomy (NCBI): domain Eukaryota; kingdom Metazoa; phylum Chordata; class Mammalia; order Primates; family Tarsiidae; genus Tarsius; species Tarsius wallacei. The sequence continues at coordinate 4,192 of CAUYQG010232938.1, read as the reverse complement.
TTTTTAATATATTGTATTTTAAAGATGTGGGGTACAATTCAGGATTAGGTAGACATCACACAGGTACAGTTTGGGCCTCCCTTTGGTCCCAACTTTGCCTGGTTTGAGATCAGGTACCCTTATTGATGTTGCATCCCCCCACCCTCCACCCCCTCACCCCACCATCCTACTCTGTAAATTCCTTTCTTATAGTATTGTGGTAAATGTTCAGGGTCCACTTATGAGTGAGAACATGTGGTGCTCTGTTCTTTGTTTCTGTAATAGATCACTGAATGGTTTTAACTCTAAATCCATCCACGTTGCTGTGAAGTCTATATGTTTGTTCTTCTTCATGACTGTGTAACATTCCATTGTGTATATGAACCACATTTTTTTTATCCAGTCCAGTTTCCATGGCCAGCACAGTTGGTTCCATGATTTCGTTATTGTGAATAGTGCTGCAGTAAACATGCATGTGCGGGTATCTTTTTGGTAGAATGCTTTGAGTTCCCCCAGCTATATTCCTAGTGGGGGAATTTCTGGGTCATATGAAAGGTCAATTTCTAGTTCTTTTAGGAATCACCACACTGTTTTCCATAGAGGTTGAACTAGTTTGTATTCCCACCGACAGTGTAGAAGTGTTCTCTTTTCTCCACATCCTTTGCTGCATCTGTTGTTTTTTGTTTTACTAGTGATGGTCATTCCTACTGAGCTTAGATGGTATCTCAATGTGGTTTTGATCTGCATTTCTCCGATGATGAGTGAGGCTGAGCATTTTTTCATGTGTCTTGTCGGCTGCCCGTACATCTTTTTGAGAAGTGTCTATTCATGTCTTTTGCCCACTTTTTAATGGGTCTGTTTGTTTTTTTCCTTTCGGCACATTTGAGTTCCTTGTAGATCCTGGATGTCAGGCCTTTGTCAGACATATAGTTGGCAAATATTTTTCTTTTTTACTTTTTTTTTTTTTCTGAGTTGGAATCTCATGCTGTCATCCAGGCTGGAGTGCAGTAGCACACTCACGGCCACCCCAGCGTCGACCTGCTGGGCACCAGAGATCCCTCTGCCTCGATCTTCTAAGTAGCCAGAACTGCAGGCACGCACTACCACACCTGGCTAATTTTTTATTTATTGTAGAGACGAGGTATCTCCAAGTTGCCCAGGCTGGTCTTGAACCCGTGGGCTCAGGCAATCCACTCATCTTGGCCTCCCAAAGTGTGGGATTACAGGCTGAGCCACGGAGCCCGGCCTATCATTGGCAAATATTTTTGCCATTCTGTGGGCTGTCTCTCTGCTCTCTTGATGGTTTCTTTGACTTTGCCGAATCTTTTCAGTTTAATGAGGTTCCATGTGTCTATCTTATCCCTAATGGCATGGACACTGGAGTTTTGATCAGAAATCGGTTCCCTACTCCAATTTCTGTAAGGGTGTATCCTGCATTTTCTAATATTCTTATCGTTTGAGGTTTTACGTTTAGGTCTTTGATCCATTTAGAGTTGACTTTTGTGTATAGCGCAAGGTAAGGGTCCTGTTTCAGTCTTCTGCATGTGTTCACCCAGTTTTCCCAGCACCATTTCCTGAATAGGTTCTCCTCTCCCCAGTGGTTGTTGGTGGAGGCTTTGTCGAAAATGAGTTGATTGAGGCATTGAGGTTTTACTTCCAGAATCTCTATCCTATTTCACTGGTCTGTATGTCTGTTCTTATACCAATATCAGGTTGTTTTTATTATTTTAGCCTTATAATAAAGTTTGAAGTCTGGAAGTGTGATGCCTTCTGCTTTGTTTCTTTTGCTAAAGATTGTTTTGGCTATTTGTGGTCGTTTGTGTTTCCATATGAATTTCTATATTGTCATTTCCAGGTCTGAGAAGAATGATGTTGGTCATTTATTGGTTATTACATTGAATCTGTAAATTGCCTTTGGTAGGACGTACATCTTCACAACGTTGATTCTTCCGATCCATGAGCATGAAGTCTTTTTTCCATTTGCTTGTGTCTTCTTGAATTTCTTTGAGCAGTGTTTTGTAGCTTCCATTGACAGTTAACTTCAAATGAACCTCCCAGGTCTTCCTTTTAACCCAGAGTGATGTTCCCTAGATGTCTGTAGGCCACACTGGAGACCTCAGCAACAGACATCGCCACAAGGATCAGGAACTGGAGGTGGAGAGCGGAACAGGTGGGCAGTCCATGGTAGCTAATGGGTGTTGCGTTGGGTTTTAACCTGAATCAGGCGTGGCCTGTGTGAAACTGCAGCAGTGTAAATGGATACAACAGCCACAGGTCTCACCATCCAAAGGAATTCATACTGCTCTAACATGCTGTCTCTCAGGAATCGTGCAGTATTTCAGGCTTGGTTGATCCTGACTAACTGGGCCACACTGCTCCTCCCAGGACAGATGTCGGTGCCTCCGTGTGTTCTTGCCACATTCCAAATGGATTCCTTCACAGTGGGACTGACTTCCCTCCACTCTCCCACTCACCCTCCAACCCACGCAAACACAGACACTGGCAGGAGGCTGCATTCCTTTACCACAGAGAACAAGTTCTGCCTGAGGTCACCGCAGACCTAATCTATTTCGGCAGTCTTCATTTCAGAGCTTGTCAGCCACACTCATTTCTGTTTGGCTGCATCAAACTCGGTGCAAATGACCCTGTCTTCTGACAGGCCCTTCTCAAATATACCGGAGGCACATCACTTTGGTTTTAGCTTTCCTCGGCACTTTGTCAATAGCAGTGCATTGTTGTTTTGGTCATTGGCTTTGTAAACCAACTGGGAAAAAGCACTTAGTCCATAAGAACATTTAGGGACTGTGTAACAGGGGCCTTCACTGGGCTGGCTGAGAGACATCAGACCGCCTGTGGCCGTGCTAAGTGCCCAGGCTTCCTGACCCAGCAGTCAGAGTCTGCACCACCTCAGCCAGATCCTGCATCCCCCCCGCCCCCCATGTCTGCGGCCTGGTGAAAGCGCATTTCCAGCCGAATCAGTTGCTCTTTCCTTGACACATCAAAAACACAGGCTACACATTATGCCCTTGAACTTCTCCTGCAGTCACTGCATAAGTAGTACTACTAGTAGCGGCACTGTCATATTTCTACCAATAAAAGCAACAGCTGTCACTGACGTGCCACCAAGCACGTTGCAAATTCTGAGGACTTAGAATCCCTTATCAATAGTCATAATGACAATTATTATGTTTTGCATACCCCCCTGGCGCTGATGTTTTATCTGTATCTTTTGCAGTCCTCAAAACAATTTTTTTGTTTTTGTTTTAAAGATGTCAGTTACAATTCAGGGTTAGGTAACAATGTTCATGAGGCAGGCACCCTTGTTGATGAGGTGTGCCCTTCCCCTTCCCCTGGGAGTTTCCCACTACTGCCAATTCCTTTCTTATAGTATTATGATAGTTGTTCAAGGTCCATTTGTGAGTGAGAACATGTGGTACTCAGGTCTTTGTTTCTGTGATAGATCACTCAGTATTATAGACCCTAAGTCCCTCTAAGTTGCCGCAAAGTTCATAATTTTGTCCTTCTTTATGGCTGCGTAATATTTCATTGTGCATATGCAACACATTTTTTTTATCCAGTCCTCTTTCAATGGGCAGCATAGTTGGTTCCATGTTTTTGCTATTGTGAATATTGCAGCAGTAAACATGCATGAGCAGGTATTTTTGTTTGTTTGTTTTGAGTTGGAGTCTCACTTTGTCACCCAGGCTGGAGTACAGTGGCACACTCATGGCCATTGCAGCCTCGACCTGCTGGGCTTAGGCAATCCTTCCGACTCAACTTTCCAAGTAGCTGGAAATACAGGTGTGTGCTACCACCCCCAGCGTTTTTTTTTTTTTTTTAACTGTAGAGACAAGGTCTCACCAAGTTACCCAGGCTGGTCTCGAAAGCCCTGGCTCAGGAAATCCTCTCACCTTGGCCTCCCAAAGTGCTGGGATTACAGGCTGAGCCACTGCTCCTGGTCAAGTATTTTTTTTTATAGAGTGATTTGAGTTCCTCCAGGTATATTCCCAGAGGCGGGAATGTGGGGTCATATGGGAGACCTAGTTTTAGATATTTTAGGAATCACAAAACTGTTTTCCACAAACTGGAAGTTTACACTCCCACCAGTTTACAGAGTAGAAGTGTTCCCTTTTCCCTGCATCCTCTTCAGCATCTGTTGTTTTTTAAGTTATTGATGATGGCCATCCTGACTGGTTTTAATTTGCATTTCTTT